>JANHFO010004965.1:100821-121628 GCA_032468095.1 Pareas carinatus
CTAGAAATTCTTCCAGTCCATACTGTCCCAAAGCATCGACCTGCTTCTCTTCTTCCTGAATTTCCAAAAAATTCTGAAATGCTTTTTGCTCCCTCTCAACATTCACAATCTCCATGGCTTCATCGACCATCTTAGAATCCTCGCCTGCATTCACTGAAATTTCCACACCATCGGGAGCGTTGAGTGCTTCCTGAACCATCTGGACTATCTGGACTAATGTTGTCACAAGTTCTTTAAAATCATCCTTCGATATCTCTTGTGCTTTAAAAGCACCTATTAATTCTCGTAAACGATCCATTTCTCCAGGTCTTTAAAAAAACACAGCACCGGCAAAGGAAAAAAAAAACTTTCACTTTAAGCAGTGAGCTACAATGTATCAACTCCGTTCGCCATTTTGGAGAGGGAATCCACAACAGCATAGTTAAGGTTTCAAAAAAGAATCAAAAAAGTTACTTGCTCGGAATTCTGCATATTGCTCCGTCCGGATAGAAAAATTAATTTTGGAAAAAAGCCTTTTGCACGGAGATGTTCGCGGCTTCTAGCTCTGCCTTGGCAGAGGCGACCTAGGCGCGGAGCTTTCCGGATCTCATCGGGGGGCTCACCCTTCCAGTCCCTGCAAAGAAGTCAGGGACTTTGGGGAGCCCTACCCTCGATCCGACGCTCCCCCGCCCCCTCTACGCCCGAGGGAACAGGTTTCCCGCCGCTTGACAGCTGATTGAAGCTGTCAAAAGCGGCTTACGCAGCCTGGGGCTGGCGGACTGCAAAAGTCCGTCCGTCGAAGCCCACGACTCCACCGGAAGTCCAACACAGACTTTTTAAAGACATTTTTTTCATCCTTTGCTTTAAGATTTCATTCTCGGTATTCTCTGGAAAGAATACATATTCAGTAGTGTAAAATATAGCATCGATCTTATCCTATTTCTGACCATGAAAAAAGCACCCATACTATTGACAATCGTGTTAAATGTTATATCTGGGAACAACAGATGGCTTAAGCTGCAATACATGTAAAAAAATCTAAGTTTCTTGTAGCAGTAGGTACCCCAAGACCCATGAGCTAGCTATAGCCCCCAGACAACTATCACAAATTGAACTTTTGAAATTCAGTACCAAAATTGAGAAATTTTGAGCACATAGTTTTAAAAGATAGGTCATTACTTTTCCACACATCTCTCTTTTCAGATACTTCAATAAGTATGAAGGCATGTAATAAGACTACAACATCTTGATTGTCTTTAATACAGCTCTTAAGTAGTTGCAATATATTGTCTACTATGCAATTCTCATACTCTCTATTGTAACACAGAATATTCTGCCCAGTTCTGGAAAGTGCATTGTAAGAAGAAAATTGACAAACTGGAGCAAATTCTAGGCAGAATGGGAATGGAAGAAGTTAAAAGAGTTAGGTATATTTTATCTTGGGAGCACAATATAAAACAGATGTAACTGTTCTCAAATATCAAAAAGACCTTCTTGTAAAAAAAAATGGAGCAAAATAAGTAGGGCAAGAACGCATGGACCGAAGGTGCGTGGAAGGAGACGTTTATGATACAAACAACTATACAACATCAGAACACATTATCTTAATTAGAAGAGTGTACTATATTTTGCTAGATTTATTTGAAGAGCCTGACAGCTATTTGAGAAGTTGAAATACTATTGACAGTTGAAAATCTTGCACTGAGAACTGACTTAAGATTACAGAATTCAGTCCATTCTAATTCTAGGAATGGACTTGATTTTCTCCAAAATGATTCATCTACATCTTCAATCCAGATTCATTCATCATTTCATATTATACACATCAACTTAAGCAAGATTCTTTTGTTGGTGTTTTATCTATACTTAAAATGTGAGAAGTTCTCTGGCATATGTTTACCCCTATTCCCTTGCATATTAATTAATCCGATTTGCTCTCAAACTTTTATTTAGCTAAGAATTATTTCCAAAAACATGCCTGTTAAATGTATATTTCAATAAACTGCATTATGACACTAAAAAAATATAATATTTTGATGGCTAACTACCATATATTTTTTTGAGCAGTATGAAGACAGGTCATTGCCTAAACAATAGGTAAGTAATACAAGAATCACAATTTGGTAGGACCTTTGGAAGTGAAAGTTGGACTTTGAAGAAGCAAGATGGGAAGAGTACTGATTCTCTTGAACTTTGGTGTTGGAAAAAGATTCTTGAGAATACCATGGTCAACCAAGAAAACAAACAAATGGGTCATCAAACAAATTAACTCTCACCTGAGGCACAAATGACCAGAAACAAATTCTTTGGCAGATTATCTGAAGACTTAGCTCTCTGGAGAAGGCTTTAATGCTTCAAAGGTAAAAGGAAAGGAAAACAGCAAAACAAATAGATTCTACTATACTGAGGATGGATAACTCCCAGGCCTGGCAGAGTGAGAAGCAGGTCAAAGACTCCAGGGCTTGGTGAGATGGAGAGAGGTATGAAGTCTCCAAGACGTAGCAAGATGAGGAGCAGACTGCAGGAGCACTGCAACAGCCATAACTTCAGGTACGTGTTCATAAGTCCCTTAATTCAGCATTGTTTCAAATGGCTGCTGAACAAGTGATTATACGTCAAGGACTACCTCTATAATATTGGGTCTGATTAAAAAGAATTTAATGGGAAGGAAGGGAGGGAGGGAGAAATTTCAATCTTTTGCTGTGCCAAAATAATCTTACATTTTCAGGTAAATCAAAATGATAGGTATTTTTCATCAACTCAATTGAATCTTTTCTTAAAACCATCTACACCATTTTCAGCATCTTTCTGCAGCTACATAGTCACCACGTACCATGTTTTTGCATGAATACTGAAGTAGCATTCAATATGTATTTAATATATTTGATTTACTGTAATTTGCTTGAGCAACAGCAGAATCATCTTGATTAATCAGCCAGGTCATGATGAACCATCTGCAGGGAAAGGTCAAGTGAAGATAAAAATTCACAAGAAATTTCTGCACCTTCATGCAAAATCATTTATACACCCGCCCTTTCTGGAGGTACTGTATATTCCTTAACCACCAGGAAAGCACTGAACAGAATCCATGCACTGATCTGACAGCTCTGTATTCTTTTCTTAGGAAACCGACTGCTTGAAACACCCACTTGTTCTATTCAAACTTCCCACTCATGGGCCTGAACATGAAAATAGCAGTTCAAGGAGAGCTGGGGAAAACTATAACGAATGGCTGCAAGAGGACCACCAGGGAAGACTTCTGTACCTCAGTTGCTGGTGGTCAGAAGGAGTTCAACACCATGAAATCAAAACAGGGACCCATCTTTCCTGCAGAATAATCCGCCAATGTTTATACAACAGTGTGCCTGGAGAACTAAGAGTGACATCAAATAATTGCCAGCCAATTTCTTTAACTATATGCTGGTATATTCTTTTATGAAGCATTAATATTTTTGCAAATGTCTAGCCACATGGCAGACTGTTCCAAGACAGAGAAGCTACTTTTTGTATCAACAAGCAGATGCTTACAACCATTTGTTTGTTCAATGACCATTTGAAGTTAAGATGATGTGGAAAAATACACTTACACTCATATCTGAAATTCTGGCTGTTGCACTATCCCTATGGTCATGTGATCAAAGTTCAGACATTTGACAGCCCACCTGCACTAGTGGTTGCAGGGATGCTTCAACTTCCCCTGACCATCTATCTCCCCTATCTCTACTCTTTAGCCTCATTGTTCCTTACCTTGCACAGTGGAAAGTAATGCTCTGGGAAGCTGCAGCCACCCCAGTCCACCCCACCTCAGTCATCATCACCACCCTGTATTCCAAAGCCCCTGTTGCCCTGCATTCTGCTGCCCCAGCTTGTCTTCACGGTTTTCTTGCTCCCACTGCTGATGAGACATGCCCAGTCTAGTCTTTTATGTCAAGAATCCCCTTGGCTGAAACTAGCAAAAGCCCTTTTGCACCCTGCTGCTGAGGTGGGTCTTCCTGATATGTCACCGATCCAGGGCTGCTACTTGCTTGCTTCCTTGCTTACACTTCTTGCAGTGCACCAGGAAACCCAGAACCAGCCCGGGACATAAAAAGAAGCAAAAGAAAGAAACAAGTAAGCAAGCAAGCAGCTCCAGATCCATGGTGCACCAGGAAGCCTTGTTCAAGCCTGACCCAGCAGGACGGTACAAAAGGGCTTGCTTTTTCAGACTTCCTGACATGAAAGGCCGGGCCAAGTACACCTTGTTAGCACTGAGAGCAAGAAGATGGTGAAGGTAAGTGAGGCAAGCAGTGTTCAGGGTTGCAGGGTTCTCAGAGTGCTAAAACTGGGCTTGGGGTGACTGCGGCCTCCTGAGGTATGTGTATCAGCCTCAGAACAAAGCAGTTCTGGAAGGTAGGGTGCTGTGGAATACTGCGATCCGTAGAGGCATTGAAGAGGCTTTTGGTAAAAACAACAACAGGTTTATTTACATGAAGCAATCATGACTGAAGTGAACTGAGGCGAACTAGAGCAACCCGAAAGGCTGCGGAACTAGTATTTGTACACAACGGCTGCTAGGCGGTAACCAATAGGAGCATCTGCATTTCCCGTGCAAACATTACTAGGGCCGGCAAGACCGGCGCTTGCAACAAGCCAACTGTCATTGGTAAGTCAGCGGTATTGCTGGGCAGATCATGGCTGTAGAACCCAGAGTCCACTGGCTGCTCAAAGTCCCTTTGGCCGTTCTGTTCCGGTAGGCCCCCACCAAAGTCAGTACTAGTAATAGTTCTAGATGGGCTGTTTAGCGTAGCCCTTCTAAGATCCCACTCGGGGGATGCAGTTTCAGTGTCAGGGAAGGATTCCCCTTGACCATGAGTTGCCTCAGAGCCCCTGGCTCCCACCAACTGGCTTCAAACTTGCTGATCCTCAGGCTGGCCCACCCGAGTGTCCTGAGCTAGTGGCAGATCCACTAGCCTCCATCGAAATTGATCGACGTGCCAACGCAGCACTCAGCCATCTGGCAGGACCGTTTCATATGAAAGTGGCCTGGAAACTTTGACAACCTCAGCTGCCACCCAAATGGGGCATTGGCCATAATTTTGGACCCAGACCCAGTCACCGACTGCAAATTGGTGAGAAGATCTGAGCCTCCCCGTTTCCTCTGCAGCAGCTCGATCCAGGTGCAGATGGTCTAATTTAGTAATTAATCACCTCCCACCTCCCCGTCATAGTTTTGCTAGACTCTTCCCCGTAGAGGTGCAGGGAGTGGTTTGCTGGCAGAGCAGGAAGTCTGTGATGCCAGTCACCAGTGATTATGTGCTTCAGCACATCTTTGGTCATCCTGACCATGCATTCTGCCTGTCTGTTATTTGCCAGATAAACGGGGGACCAAAGTGGTGTGCATTATCATGTTGGCCTGCAAGAATGCCTGGAACTCAGTGGCTATGAATTGTGCCCCATTGTCAGACACTATGACATCTGGCAACCCATTGGTTGTGAATATCTTGTGCAGTTCTTGTATGGTTTTGGCAGAGGTCATGGAAGGGAATGGAATCACCTCCAACGATCTGGAGTGGCTGTCTACTACTAATAGGAACATCTGTCCCTAAAAGGGGCCCACATAGTCGATGTGTATTCTCAACCACAGGACGGGTGTTGCCTCCCATCTATGAACCGGGGCATGAGGCATCTCGGGCCTGGACTCCTGACACACCCAACAGCTGTGAACATAGACTTCTATGCCCTTGTCAAACCCAGCCCACCATAAATAGCTCCTCGTGAGTGCCTTCATCCGGACTATTCCTGGATGTCCCTCATGCAGAGATTCCAGGACTCTGGATCTCAGAGAGCTCAGGACTGCAACCCGACTCCCCCAAAGAATGCAGCCCCAATGAATTGAAAGCTTGTTTTTCCTAATGTATTAGCTCTGGAAACAGGGTCCCTAGCTATTATCTGGCAATCCAGTGTGCCCACACACACACCCGGACACTCAACTGAGCACTGGGTCTGAGGCTGTTTCCGCAGCCACATCCTCTGTGTGAAGGGAGTCTCCAGCAAATCCTGAATTGACAGGATGTGTGCAGCCAGAATGAGTCTGGCTCAATGTGAGGCTGCTGAGGCCGTCTGCGTGGCCCATGGTTCTTCCATGGCTTGTGTAAAAGGCTGAACGTGTAGGCCGACAGAAAAATCAATCAACACAGCATTCTTGGCGGCATGACGTGGGGTCTGTCTGTCCATCATGAACAGCTCCAGCAAGGGTTTGTGTCTGTATAGACCGAAAAGGGAGAACCGTATACGTAGTCGTGAAATTTTTTCACTTCCACGACAATGGCCAGGGCTTCCTTGTTGATTCGAGCATAGTTACATTCAGTGGAGGAAAAACTTCTTGAATGGGAATGGCAATGGGAGCTTAACTCCCATTAGCCTGCAGGTGGCTCAGCACTGCCCCTACTCCATATGGGGAGGCATCACATGCGATACAGATAGGGGCTCCCTCTTTGAAGTGAGTGAGCACTGAATTGGAGGCTAGCAGTGACTTAACTGCTATCCACCTCCACTATGCCCCTTTGTCTAGGAATCTGTGTAAAGGCTCAGCCATGGTCTCCTTTCAGGGAAGGGAGGCATTATAAAAATTTAGAAGCCTGAGGAAAGCCTGAAGCTCTTCCTTCTATTTCGGGCTAGGGGCCTGCTGGATTGCATGGAGTTTTGTGTCTGCTGAGTGAATGCTGTCGGCATTGATACGAAATCCCAAGAACTTCGTGGAGTCTAACCCGATTTTACCTCTCTCTTTCTTCAGCTTCAGCCTCACTTCGCAGAATCGCTGAAGGACGAATTTGAGCTATTCAGCCAAATTTTCTACAGACTCCCCTGCTATTAGGACATCATTGAAGTATGGGCATACGCCTGGAATGCCCTTAAGCGTTCGCTCCATGACTCTCTGGAAGAGACCTGGGGCTACACTCACCCCAAACTGCAGACACCTGATTCTGAAAACACCCCTGTGTTTGTCCCTACAATCAGCCGACCTCTTCAGAGTCAGGAGTTCACTCGGTATCCTCATGGTAAATTATCTCCGAGCTTGCTGCATGTTTGGAAGGTTGGAAGGCTTGGATGGCCCCTCCTGCAGCTTCATCTGCCATTACTTCTTTCAGCGCGTCCTGGAACATCAGGGCTTTCCTTTGTAAACAGTTTTTGTTGGAGTGCCCTGTTTCTCAATTTGCAAATTAGGTGGTCCCGCAACCACTTTTCCAGATCAGTGAACCTGCATAGCCGTGCCGCTTGTCGAAGAATGGCTATGTACTCAGCAGCCGACTCCCCCATTTCTGTTCTGTTTGCTCAAATGCATGCCGCTACACAATTAGAGAGAGCTTGGGGTCAAAATGCTCCTGCAACTTTTCTTTGAGGGTGCCTTATGCAACAGTATTCAATGCTGCAGGAGCGATGAGGTTCTCTGCAATATCAAAGGTGGCTGGGCCATGCACACACAGAAGTGTTGTGGCCTTCAAACCTTCATCTTGCATCTGGTTTGCCCGGAGATAATTCTCCACATGAGTGATGTACGACCACCACCTCTCGGGGTGCGTTACATCAAACTCTTCTATTTTTCTCACTTTTGCCATTGCTCTTGTGATGCTTCTAGCTGCTGGCTTCTGTTGTCTGAGGACTGGCCCTACAGATGCTGTGTCTCCAGCGTGGCTTACTGGCAGACAAACAGGGTGGGGAATGTTGTTCCAACCAGGCTCCCACCTACAACTTGGTTCAGTTCAGGGTCAGATCAGCAGCGGATCCCATCCACATCACCACTGTTGAATACTGCGATTCATAGAGGCATTGAAGAGGCTTAGGTAAAAACAGCAACAGGTTTATTTACATGAAGCAATTATGACTGAAGCGAACTGAAGCAACCCGAAAGGCTGCGGAACTAGTATTTATACACATAGACTGCTAGGCGGCAACCAATAGGAGCACCCGCATTTCCCGTGCAACAAGCCAACTGTCAATGGTGAGTCAGCAGTCTTGTACCGTTTTCCCACTAATACACTACAGGTGCAAGGCAGTCAAAGAGCAGAGGTGTGGGGGAGATAAGCAGAAGGTGGAGTTGGAGGCAGTCTCTTATCTTATTGAGACTTGGAGGTGGGAGAGACCAAGTCCCGAATGGTTCCTATCAGGGTAGGTTCTCACATAACTGTGATTCTCACTTAACAACCATAATGGCATGTGCCAGGATTGCTGCCATAAGTCAGTGCAGTCATATGATGTCTCTCTTTACAACCGTACAGACCTATGATAGCAATCCTGATCCTAATTGTGGTCATACGTCAAGGGCCATCTGTATTTAAAATTTATTTAACAAGATTTCAGTCTTGATTTGCTATTCTTATCATTTCTTCTCCATGCATATCAGGAAAATATATATACATTTTCTCCTGATAATTCCTTGAAGTGTGTGTGTGATAGAGAGAATGAGTCAGTGAGAGAGAGAAAGAAAAAGAGAGAGAGAAAGAGAGAGAAAGGGAGGGAGAGACAGAAAGAGAGAGGGGAGCATTTCTACATACAAAATGAATGACAATACTATTCAACAGAAATTGTGATGGATCTGTACCTGCAGGAGCAGAGGTGGAGAGCTTTCCCTGAGAGATGCCTGATGTAAGAGGCTGAGCAAGCCTGAGTTGAATTGGAGAGAGAGGAGGATGTTTAGGGTAGCCACACCTTAGAATCTCTCAGGATATATCTAGTACTGTAGAAAGTTATAGCCTTAGTTTGGCAAGATTCTGTCTGTTATACATAATCAAATAAAGGATTGAACTAAATTAGATTGGCTGTGTCGTCTCTGGGTTTGGGCCCGACGGAAATAGAGGAAATAATATAAGCTTCTCACAAGTAACTGCTAAGAAGAAAACTAATTCTCTTTAGCAGCATACTCACCAAGTATTTTAGACAATTACAGGCAGTCCTCGACTTATGACCACAATGAAGTCCAGAATTTTGATTCTAAGTCATTGCATTCGTAAGTCAAGGCAGCACCTGAACAAACAACTGTTTTTATGATGGTCATAAAGGAAGTTTCATGATCATTAAGTGAACTGCATGGCCATTACATAAATCCATTTTTTGCCATGGAAAATGGCCAAAAAAACCCTGCAAATCATGATCAAGGGTAGTCTTTGACCTGTGAATCACTTGATTCCTCACAACTACATGGAAAAAATCCATACGGTTTTCTAGACAGCACTTTTGAAATGGTTTGCCACTGCCTTCTTCCTGGCGCTGAGAGAGAAGGGCCGTTCCAAAGTCACCTAACTGGCTTTCATACCTCAGGCAGCTAAAATCCATGTTTCTCTGTCTGTTGGTATTAACACATTCTTTTTTAAATCAGCTCTATACCTAGAAGTGATATGGTTCTTCAGAAACTTAACTGGAAGTTCTTCAATGAAATCAGTAAATGGACAAACTGTCTAATAAGCAACTTAAACTTTTCTTGCAACAGAAAGTTGTAGGAAAATGTTAAACAGAGTCTACTATGTGTTTACAATTCTTGCAAGATAATGATGAACTCCATTAAGTATGACCAGGTTTCTGAGCATCAGAAGACATCCCAAATCCAAGGCAATGCTCCAGGAAATTTGTGGCACAATCATTCAGCAGTTCTTGGCAGAGAAAGCAAGATAACATGTTCATAAAAGATTTTGAAACAAATTTGTGCAACAGTACAGAGTTGCTGCAAACTAGTATTAAAATAGCTTCTACTGATATCAATGGAAAATTGAGGGACAGGAAGCTGCTGCTGAAGACTAGAAGACTAGATCGTCTCCTTTCCAGTATTGTTTGTTTCCTCTTTTAGAGTCATTTTCCAACCAGCTTTAAAGTGCACTCTACTGTGCAGACTATATTTTGCTATATCTGCTCCGAAGGGCATTGTGGCCCTGATGCACATGCCTAGACAGACATCTTGAACTTCACTCAAAAAGCTATTGGAGTGTTTAGCAGACTAGTTACCATGTTTAGAAAAAAAACTCCTTTTAAACTCCATATCTTTACCTTCTTTTTGCCCTATTCTGATCATTCACTCTGGTTGAGTCCATCTTGGAAAAATAAAAAATGACAACAGCCTCGATGTGAGTACCTGAGCAAAATGACAAGCCACTCCAGCTTGTACAGCTGCAAGGCTATGGCAACACTTCAGAAACAATGAGGCTGGAAACTTATTCAGCTGATTACGAAATGCTAATATTTCATAATGATGATGATCATTCTCCAAGGTTTATCTCTTCTGGAATCATTAAATGGATTTGATTCAAAACTTGAGCTCTTTGGATTTGCCTGGGGAAAGGAGGCTAAAAATAAATAAATAAATAAAAGCTTTCAAAAGCTGTGCATCCCCTAGCCTGCCCTAATCACACACAATTTTCTGCATTATCCCCTAACCTCCTTCCCTAAAGAAGCTATATATAGTCATTGTGACCTTTAACCAGCCTACCTACCCTGAGCTCAGCATGATTGCAATTTACAGACCATTTCTGCTCTACAGCTTTCTTAACACAAAGAGGGGAAGAAAAATCAAAACCCAAGCACAAAGCAAAAATAGTAACAAAGGACAGAAAATATCCCTGTAGCCTAATCATGCCTTGGGCAGCTCTGATGGTTCTTTCTGCTCCTTTGCAAGACACAGATACGATTCCCGATGTGTTAATTACTCCGATTACTGTAAACTCTGTGCTAACGAGGGTTGCTTGGAGGAGGAATGCAGATCTGTTGGTGTTTTGCTACTCTACTGTCATTAATACAGAACCCAACAATCTAAGGTTAGTGTAATAGCTAAAAATGTTAAAAGATAGAACCACTAAAATTATCCACACTATATAGCACATTTCATTACTTGAAGAAATATGGCATTTGCAATGGTATAAAATACAATAGAACAAACAAAATTCTAGGCAAAAACATTAGGGGTCTTGAGAGGCGGCTCTCACTCAAGCAAACTTCAAAATCTGTAGACTTCCATTTTTTTTAAAAAAAAAAGCTGATTTCGTATCCTGAGATCCCAAGACAGTATTTTGGAGCCTTCACATCCATTCTGATTTTCATACATGTCTAATTTTAAAAAGAATCTAGAAGACATCGTGATTCAAAGAAAAACTCAAGACATCTCTTTTCAACATTTTATAGTCCTGACATGAGCTCCAGAGTTATTCCTTGAAAATAAATGTAGACCAAAAAAAGGTTAGAGCCAAGGACCATATCATGTTCCTGTTTCACTCCTTTTCCTTCCTTATCTAGAAGATGGAAAGTTTCAAAGTAATGCAAACTGCCTCATATCTGGCTTAGATCAAGTCCTGCTCTGCTACCACCAATGTCAATAGAATTGACATGCTGTGATACAAACTAGCCTTCTCCACTGGTCAACATCTTTGAATACAGCCTGACTCAGCTTGAGCCAAGTACAGTTAGAATACGTGAAACCTCAGCTTACCTCAGAATCAGCAGTTCCTCTCTTTATATTACTGATTCCCATAGAGTTAATGCCCACTCTTATTTGTTCAAACTATTTATAATTTGCTAAGGATTTACAGCTGTCGACCCCACTGCTAAGTTACAACACAAAGTAAAGAACCTATTGCAACTTCAGAACAGCCCTATTACTTAGTACTATTTGTTTATGTAGACAGTAAATTATCAGAGGGGGAGACCCTGCCCTCCCTTAAATGCATTTTGTTAAATCAAGTATTAGGAAATATGCTACTGAACCAGACCTACAATCTAGTCAATTTAATCCCAAAAAATTTCTAGGTGACTCAAACATTAGGTCTCACAAGATTACATGAGGTCTATGGAGCAGATGCTCCTTTTGTTATTTAATTCTATCATTTCTTTTTCTTTTCATTTATTTATTCTAAAATGGAAAGGGAAGGAGAAAGGGAAAGGGGGTTACAGTATATTGAAATTCCAAACTACAGATATTATATTAAAAAATCTGCAGAACAGAAAGTTAAAGATTAAATGAAAATACAAAGCAAAGAAATAGAAAAAGCATCTCACATTTTCCTTTTTTACCAACTTGGATTAGAACAAATATATAGTATCACAACAGTTCAAAATTTTAACACTTTCAAAGCTAATACTGTAGTTAACTGTTATTAAAAGTAATTTTAGTTTCACTGAGAGACCTCTATAATTTTTCTGTGCATGCACGCACACTTATACGTGTCTAAAAAAGCTAAATCATTCTTGACTGGCAACTGCCTAGATAAATGCATACAATTTTCTTGGCAAGATTTTCCTTGCCAAATCATTTGATGCATATTCTCATAGTTTAAACTGCCATTCCTCTGTTGAAGGAATTAGATGTGTTCTTCATTAAAATACATAAAGAATCCTACTAGCAATTATATTTGTACATAAATATGTAGCATCAATTCACATGAGCGATTTGAGGAAGGAAATGGGGAGGATTGCAATTCAGGGGGGGAAAGTCACACAGTCTAGTGATACCCGCAAAAAACCCCAAGCATTTCAAAGTGACTCCAACTTAATTAATTCATTATATATCTCGATGGCTCTGAATGTGTTCTTATATTTTTAATCCTATATTAGCATTAAACCTGCCATTCTGAAATTCATGTAGTTCTGTCCTACATGTACAAGGTAGTCAAGGTGTACTGACTCTACATAATGAGTAGAACATACTTTATAGAAATAGTATATACTAGCATAGAAAAAGATTCTATAATAACAGAAACATACAAGTCAACCTATGTTTTTGCTTCCTTCCTTCCCGTAACCCAAGAATTTGGGGGCACCAACATGAATCTCTTTTTAATATTTTTCTGCTGGCTGGCTTAAAGCATGTTGCTTCTACATCCATTAGTTGTCCTAATAGTTTCTAGATGTCTTCCCAAGTTTATTTCCATCTACAGGTTCTTGCATCTCTGGTATATATCTCTGAAATAAATGAACTTTTTGCATGATATTCTAATTTTTCGAGTTTCACCTGTAAAAAGAAGTAACAATTGACTAAACTTAAAACTTTTAGAGGAGAAATTTTGCTTCTTTATTCACCGCATCTCCTGCCCTTTACAAATCTGCTTCTGCTAAAATTAAACTTAACATGCTTTATATGCTTCCCAAATATAATTTTTATTACATTGCACAAGGTAAATGGTATTGGGGCAGGGGGAAGAGAAGCCTAGGAAGTTATTTGCCTTCAGACTTAAACAAATTAAGCAACGTAAGTATTATATCATCTTTTCAGATATAAATGGGATGTGCGCCTAGAGTCCAGAACCATTAATCAACTATTTTTTAAATTTTAAGCTGTAGAGCACCAATTCTTTATCAACAGCAGCCAAGTTTATGTTTTTAAACACATTTATCATAGGTCCACGTTACTAATTTTACTTCACCTCTTATTCTTCAAGAAATTGCCCTTAATATGACATCCATGAAATCAGGGAAGATTCCTGGTTTAATAGTTTCCCAGGGGATTGGTATAAAAGCATTTAGGGTTTTTTCTCCTATTTCACGATAGCTTTCTGAAATAAATTCTTATCCTATAGTTTTAATGAGGCAAATGACTGAATTTCTGAGTAAGGATTCTACTATGTGTTCTAATTACAGAACACATAGTAGAATATGTGCTTGATAAATGCATCTTGATAATCTTAGCATATACTGTACATTAGTCATAAGATCACAATGTTGTTTCAACTACTGTTGCTATCAGCAGAAAATGATTTTATTCAAGATTGTTAAGCTTTGGAAATATAAAATCTGTAATTGATGTTCTTCCTTTAACTTAAAAAAATACAAGCCTAACAGGTAGAATTATTTAAGAGAGCATTGCCAATTGCCAATAAGGCAATTGATATAGTGTCCTGGATATTTTTGAGGCAGGTTTTGACTTATTTAGGGTTTTCTATTTTGGACTGATATGATTGTTTCATGTGTTGATTTTATGTCAAGTTACATACTATTCCCCTCCTTTTAAGCTTGGTTGCATAACTACTTGCCTGCATCATTAACAATCCTGAAAATATTCATTGAATTACAGAGGGGAAGAAGGGGTCAAACATACAATTTTACTATTCACTTATGCTTTATACATACCCTGTTTCTCTAAAAGTAAAACATCGTTCGAAAATAAGACCTACTTACAGTTTTGCCTCTCACTGAAATATAAGGCATTCCCCAAAAGTAAGACCTCCCCGATAATAAGGCATCCCCTCCAGTGCAGCCGGAGCAGACAGGAAGTTCTCGGTGGAAAAATAAGACCTCCCCTGAAAATAAGACCTTGTCCATCTTTGGGAGCAAAAATTAATATAAGACAGTGTCTTATTTTCAGGGAAACACGGTAGATCAGAAATCAGAAATCTCTACTCCTCATTGCATCAGCCTGGGATCCAATTACTTTATAAATGTCTAATCTAGACAGATGGCCCAAAATTACATTAGTTTGGGGTAAGGTAAATTTATTTATTTATTTATTTTTCATGTTTCTAAACCACCCATCTCCCTCAAGGAGAGAATTTGAGAAGTGCACAGTATAATTTCATTTTATTTTATTTTATTTTTCAAAATTTGTATACCGCCTTTCTCCCGAAGGATCCAGGGCGGTGAACAGCCATCTAAAAACATATAGTACAATAAATTAAAATAAATTTAAAGTATATTATAACTAGGCTGCTATCAAATTTAAAAACTCTAAAATTTAAAACCCAAACTAACCCCCTCATGAAATCAAATACAACTAAAACCCCTGGGAAATCAGGACAGCCCAGTCTGGATAAAAAGATTGGTCTTGAGGGCGTGCCGAAAGGCCCGGAGATCAACGATAGTACGAATCTCCGGAGGAAGTTTGTTCCATAGGATTGGCGCTGCCACAGAGAAGGCTCCCCCCATGGGGGTCGCCAGCTGGCATTGTCTGGCTGACGGCACCCAGACAAGACCCTCTCTGTGGGAGCGGACTGGCCTGTGGGAGATACTTGTAGGCAACAGGCGCTCCTACAGATACCTGGACTCTATGCCCTGGAGAGCTTTAAAGATGGCAACTAGCACCTTGAAACGCACCCGGAAGACCACAGGAAGCCAGTGCAGCTCATGCAGGAGGGGTGTCACATGGGAACATCCCCTGCCCCCCATAATCCCCCGCGCGGCCACATTCTGAACTAACTGCAGTCTCCATACACGGTTCAAGGGGAGCCCCATGTAGAGAGCATTGCAATAATCCAGACAGGAGATGACGAGTGCCTGAGTGACTGTGCGTAGAGCATCCCGATCTAGAAAGGGGTGCAACTGGCAAATTAGGCGCACCTGATAAAAAGTCCCCTGGCCACGGCCATCATATGATCTTCCAACGACAGCTGTGAATTCAGGAGGACTTCCAAGTTGCGGACCGCGGGGGCCAGTAACTCGCCCCCGATATTGAGATTAATTTAGAATTAACATTTGAAAAATTATAAGATTATAACGCTATAAATATAAATAAGATGTCTTTATAAGATGTTTTTTACTTATACTTGGGAAGATTTGCAATATATCTTCCAACTCATCATTTTAATCAATTATACTAAATACTGAATAAATTTCTTTGGCAACAATACTTGCAAGATGTTAATCTGAACAATAACAATTTCATGTTTACAAACATAGATTCAATTTATTCTTCCAAGCTTACACTCTAACTTTAACTTTGATCATTGACTTGAACAAAGAACTTGAATCAACCTTTTCTTTGGCTGAACTCATTTCTGAAGATCCAGAGCACCAGAAATTCAAGAAAACGAACTCCTACATCAGTAATCATATTTTTACAAGATGTTAAAAGAAATTAATTTTAATGAAATTAGTTGACTTATGGTCACAATCGATCCCAAAATTTCTATTGGTAAATGAAACATTTGTTAAGTGGGTTTTGCCCCATTTTACGATCTATCTTGCTACAGCAGTTAAATGAATAACTGCAATTGTTAAATTAGTAATTAAGCTGATAGCATTTGTCAAGTGAATTTGGCTTTTCCATTGACTTTGCTTACCAGAAAGTGGTAAGGTGATCACATGACATTGGAACACTGTAACCATCATAAATATGAGTCAGTTGTCAAGCATTTGAATTTTTGTCACATGACCATGGGGATACTGCAACAGTCCTAAGTGTGAAAAAAGGTTATAACTGTTTTTAATAATAATTAAAAACATAATCCTTACATCCTGGACATAAACTGTTTCAACTTCTTCCCTCAAGACAACGCTATAGAGCATTGCACACTAAAACAACTAGACATAAGGACAGTTTCCCCCCCCCCATGCCTTCACTCCGCTAAACAACTATTTCCCACAACACTGTCTTATGCCCCAGGATATCAAACCACCTAGTATGGCTGTATTACTATTATCCTTCTCTATGTCCTATTACCTAGCTTCTTAGCTTCATATTACTATAACTTTATTGTTTGTATCTTATGATCTATGTTGACTGCCTATTTAGTATCCTATGACTATTACTGAGTGTTGTATTGTATGATTTATGTTGATATATTTTATGATTATGATCATGATTTATTATTTGTTGCTTG
Source organism: Pareas carinatus (assembly GCA_032468095.1). Classification (NCBI taxonomy): domain Eukaryota; kingdom Metazoa; phylum Chordata; class Lepidosauria; order Squamata; family Pareidae; genus Pareas; species Pareas carinatus. The sequence continues at coordinate 117,345 of JANHFO010004965.1, forward strand.
TATGTACATTGAGAGCTTATACTCTCGAGACAAATTCCTTGTGTGTCCAATCACACTTGGCCAATAAAGAATTCTATTCTATGTCACTTTTTTTAGTGCCATTGTAATTTCAAGTGGTCACTAAACAATCTCTTATAAGTTGAGAACTACATGTATTTGCACAACCTTGGAATTAATAAAATTTACCACAATTCCTTAAACATGCAATATATTACCTATGATGTTAAATAATAAACATTGTGTGCATTAGATACTTTAGATAATATTTAATAAAAGTCTATTATAATCACTATGCTGTTTGAGATCCAGGTCAGAGTTGAAATGGTAACTCATGAGTTGATCATGTCTCAAGATTCTCAGAATAATTCTGGAATGATTATTGTGTGTTAAAATGCATGTGTTCATCTTGGCTGTATCCACTTTGTGGAATCATATCAAGATACTAAAATTGTGGACTTTCATGCACATTTTATATTTATTTATCTCTTTGTTTATTTAAGTCATTATGTTTATAACATGTCTTTTCTCCAGAAGCTAAAGATGGCTAATACAAGAGGGTTCGTTTTTTTTATTCTTACAACTGCAAGCAAGTTTGACTGAATGAATATAACTAGCCCAAAGTCACTCAGTAAGTTCAGTGCCTCTGAGTAGCTGAATCTGAATTTCCAAATATAGAATAACAACATAATCACTTCATTACATTGGGTGATATCTACTAAAATAGTAGATATAGTAAAGAATCAAAGATACAATTTAAAATAAGCATTTATTCATTTGTATAGTCCCTCACATAAGATTCTGCATGAAGACCAAAACAATAATAAAACCTCTTGTTGAGTCAGAAAAAAAATCTATTTCACCACCATTTTAAAGACAGCTAACATCCATAGTTTAAGGAAATTGGGTTTCTTATTACTATTATTATTATTATTATCAGAACTTTTATACCGCCCTTCTCCTCGAAGGGACCCAGGGCGGTGTACAGTCAGATTAAAAATAGCAAATAACAACGTACAACACAAATAAAATTACTAAAAGATATATACAACATATATATCTGAATTTAAAATCGTGATTTAAAACCAATTTATAACAAATATAAAATTGTAAAATTAGGATAAAATTAATAATGGTTTGTAAGCAGAGGAAGGTGTGGTTAGGCTAGACCGGCCTGGGCAAATAGATGTGTTTTTATGGCACAGCGGAAGGCATGGAGGTCTGAGATAAGACAAATGTCTGGGGGGAGATCATTCCAGAGGGTAGGAGCCGCCACAGAGAAGGCTCTCCCCCTGGGGGTCGTCAGCCGACATTGTTTGGCCAACGGCACCCTGAGGAGGCCCACTCTATAAGAGCGAACGGTTCAGTGGGAGGTATTTGCCGGCAGAATGCGGTCCTGTAGATAGCTGGGTCCTATGCCATGGAGAGCTTTAAAGGTCATTACCAAAACCTTGAAGCACACTGGCAACCAGTGCAGCTTGTGTAGGAGAGGGACCACATGGGCCATGCCACTGGCTCCCATAACCCACCGCGCAGCCGCATTCTTTACTAGTTGGAGCTTCCGGAAGCGATCCAAGGGGAGCCCCATGTAGAGAGTGTTACAGTAGTCAGGTCGGGTTGTGATGAGTGCCTGAGTGACTGTCCACATGGCGTCGGGATCTAGAAAGGGGCGGAACTGGCATACCAGGTGAACCTGGTAAAAGGCCCCCTGGTGACGGCTGCCACATGATCAACCAAGGACAGCCGTGCATCCAGGAGGACCCCCAAGTTGTGGACCTTTTCCATGGGGGCAGGGTCTTATCCCCAATAGCCAGCGATGGAATAAGCTGGCTATATCGCGGCGGCGGCAGCCACAGCCACTCGGTCTTGTAGGGATTGAGTCTGAGTCTGTTACACCCCATCCAGATCCGCACAGTCTCTAGGCACTGGGACATCACCTTGATGGCATCGTTGTGGTGGCCTGGGGTGGAGATGTACAGCTGAGTATCACCAGCGTACTGATGGTACTCCACCCCAAAGCCACGGATGATCTCACCCAGCGGCTTCATGTAAATGTTGAACAGGAGAGGCGAGAGAACCGACCCCTGTGGCACCCCACACGTGAGATGCCACAGCGTCGACCTCTGTCCTCCTGCCAACACTGTCTGCGACTGGTCAGAGAGGTAGGAGGAGAACCACCGCAAAACGGTACCTCCCACTCCCAACCCCCCCAACCGGCACAGCAAGATACCATGTTTGATGGTATCAAAACCCGCTGAGATGTCTAACAGGACCAGGATAGAGGAGCAGCCCCAATCCCAGGTCCTCCAGAGATCATCCACCAACGCGACCAATGCCGTCTCCCTGCTGTACCCAGGCCTGAAGCCGGACTGGAGCGGATCAAGATAGATAGTTTCATCTAGGTGCTGGGGGAACTGTCGAGCAACCACACTCTCTACAACCTTCGCCACAAAGGGAAGATTGGAGACGGGACAATAATTATTTAAAACAGCTGGGTCCAATGAAGGTTTCTTGAGCAGGGGCCGCACCACCGCCTCTTTCAAGATGGCCGGGACGACGCCCTCCTCCAAAGAAGCATTCACAATGCCCTGGAGCCAGCTTCGTGTCACCTACCAGGAGGCCAGCACCAATCAGGAGGGGCACGGGTCCAGTAAACATGTGGTTGCCTTAAGTCTCCCCAGGATCCTGTCCATGTCCTCAGGGTCAACAGCATCAAACTCATCCCAGAATATATTCTCAAGACTGGCATCCATCACTCCATCTGGGCTAACCCAGTCGGAGTCCAAACCGTCCCGGATCTGCATGAACTTCTCCCGGAAATAACCTCTAAACTCCTTTGTTGAACCCTGCGTGGGGTCGTCCCACCCCTCCAGATGAAGGAGAGAGCGGGCCACCCCAAACAAGGCAACGGGGCGGTTATCTGCGGACGCGATCAGAGTGGAGAAGTAATTCTTTTTAGCCACCTTGATCACACCAAAGTAGGCCTTTGTAAATGTCCCAAGAGAAGATCGATCAGAAACTGAGCGGCTGGATCTCCAACTGTTCTCTAGACATCTTTTCCGACGCTTCATCTCCCTCAGCTCTTCAGAAAACCAGGGAGCCGGGTGAGTCAGCGCCGGGTCAGAGCCCGCAAAGGCACGACCCAATCGAGGGCACCGCCAGCCACCCTATTCCAGGGGGCCGTGAGCTCCTCGGCCAAGCCGTGGGTCGAGGCATCCGGGAATGGTCCAAGCTCCATCTGGAACCGCTGTGGGTCCATCAGGCGCCTGAGGCGGAACCATTTGGTCTGTTCCAGCTCCCTGCGGCAGGGTGTAGTGATGGGGAAGTCAGAGGAGACAATGGTCCGACCATGACAGGAGCTCCACAACTATCTCCCTTAAATTTCGGCCATCTAACCACTGTCCAGAGGTAAAAACTAAGTCCAGCATGTGTGTCCCCCGAGTGTGTGGGTCCCTGAATTAGTTGGGTCAGGTCCATGGCCGTCATGATGGCCATGAACTCCCGAGCCACTTTTGATGCATCACCCGCAGATGGCAGGTTGAAATCCCCATAACTATAAGTTCGGGAGTCTCAAACGCCACCTTGGCGATGACATCGAGTAGCTCGGGCAGGACTGCTGTCACGTGGCATGGAACCAGGTATGCGATCAGCATACCTCTCTGCCTCCCAGGGCCCCACTTCACCAGGAGGAATTCACAACCGGCCACCTGAGGAACAGTGGCCTCCCTCGGTAAGAACTCCTCCTTAATTAAGATCGCCACACCCCCGCCCCTCCCCTGAGCCCACGGTTGATGAAAAGCACAGAAACCTGGTGGACACATCTCGACAAGGGGGATTCCTCCTCCTGGCCAACCAGGTCTCCATGATATCCGCCAGGTCCGCTCCCCCCTCCTGAACTAGATCACAAATGAGGGGGGCCTTATTAATCAAAGACCTAGCGTTACACAACATCAACCAGAAGTCCAGGGCCTGAAAACCTGTGCCACCCAGATTACAGGAAGAGCATTGGAGGTCGGCGCATTCCACCGCTAACGTATGTCGGGGACATGCGCCCTTCACCAGATTTGGTCCCCTGCTCCTGTTATATCTGCCCCTTCCACACAACACAGAGATGTTTTGAACTACACCCACCTGGGCACCCCCCCTCCGACCCCCGGTGCCTCCCCACCATGCCCTGGCCTCCATAGTTGCGTCTTACACCTTCCCGTTCCCTTAAAAACCCGCCCACCCAAACCCCTTAAAACCTTAATTAAAAAGCCCTTTAAAAACCTCCTTAACTTAGAAACT
>JANHFO010004966.1:17845-28834 GCA_032468095.1 Pareas carinatus
ACAAGCTCAGCTGAGCCACCATGATTAAATATTTTTATATTTAAATATATTTTATTATTATTATCGGATTTCTATACCGCCCTTCTCCCCAAAGGGACCCAGGGTGGTATGCAGCCAATAAAACAGACAATATACAGATTACAAAAATTTAAAAACAATTTAAAAGAAATATTTAAAATGGCTGAAAAATTTAAAACAAATCCAATATTAAGATCAATTTAAAACCAAATTTAAAATTAACATTTGAAATAAAAATTTCACAGGGGGAAGGTGTGACTAGACCAAACCAGTCTGATTAAAAAGATGTGTTTTTACTGCACGGCGGAAAGCACGGCAGAAAGCACGGCGGTCGGAGATAGTTCGAATCTCAGGGGGAAGGTCGTTCCAGAGGGTGAGTGCTGCCACAGAGAAGGCTCTCCCCCTGGGGGTCGCCAGCTGGCATTGTCTGGCCGACAGCAACCTGAGGAGGCCCTCTCTGTAGGAGCAGACAGGTCGGTGGGAGGTATTGGCTGGTAAAAGGCGGTCCTGTAAATATCCGAGTCCTAAGCCATGGAGCGCTTTAAAGGTGGTCACCAACACCTTGAAACGCACCCGGAAGACCACCGGCAACCAGTGCAGCTCGCACAGGAGAGGGGACACATGGGCATTGCCTCATGCCCCCATAATCCCCCGCGTGGCCGCATTCTGGACCAGTTGAAGGCTCCTGATGCTTTCCTGGGAGAGCCCCATGTAGAGAGCATTACAGTAATCCAGGCGGGCAGTGACGAGGACTTGAGTGACTGTGCGCATAGCATCCTGATCCAGAAAGGGGCACAACTGGCCCCTTTATATTATGTGCTTATATGATATATGATATTATTATCCAATCATGCACCAAGCTTCATTTTAGGTATCATTAACATTATATTGAAAGCCAGTTTAGTGGTTAAGGAACTGGGCTAAACCCAGGAGATGCTAAGTTCTAGCCTTGTTTAGCACTCAGCTGACTGGTTACTCTCTCTCAGTCCTAGGAAAAATGCAATGGCAAAGCACTTCCAAAATCTTGTCAAGAAAACTGCAGGCACTAGTCTAGCCAATCACCAGGATTCAACAATGAATCAAAAGGACACAAAGAATTATATCAAGTGTAACAATTAATACAATTAATCACCAAGTATGTAATCCTTTTTCTGTCTGTTACATTTAATATTATATTTCAGTAGAAACTTTTGGGATAATAACCAAGGTTCGGGATTGGAAGTAGATGGTTTTCAGTTTGAATTGGAGCTGCTTGGGACTGAACCTGGCATGATCTCCAGGGGCAATTCAGGAAAAAGCCTCAGTTTGGTTATCAATGACAGGCACCCACAGATACAGAAGTTTTACTATACACATTAGAAAACTACAACACTATGTTACTTTTCAACATAATCACCATTCAAATGGAGGCACATTTCATAATGTCGTACAAGGTTTGAAATTCCTTCTGCAATCTCCCTCCTGGGAATGAAGCCACTCTGTAACAGCATCATGAAGTGCATTGTTATCATCGAAGTGGTGCGGCACAAGCGTCAGGGCATGCTGACTCTGGTGTGGTGGTGGTTCATGATAATGCTCATCCGTGATCAGGGGGGCTTTCTATCAGGTTCGCCAGATCTGCCAGTTGCGCCACTTTCTGGATCGGGACCCCCTACGCACAGTCACTCAAGCTTTAGTAATTTCCCTCCTGGACTACTTTAATGCTCTCTACATGGGGCTCCCCTTGGGTTGTGCCCAGAGGCTCCAACTGGTCCAGAATGCGGCCACGTGGGGGATCATGGGGGCAAAGGGTCGCTTCCATGTTACTCCTCTCCTGAGCAAGCTGCACTGGCTTTCGGTGGTCTTCCGGGTGAGCTTCAAGGTGTTGATTATCATCTTCAGAGTGCTCCATGGCTTAGAACCCAGATATTTACAGGAACGCCTGTTACCATCAGTTGCCTCCCGCTGACCAGTACACTCCCACAGAGAGGGCCTCATAAGGGTGCCGTCAGCCAAACAATGTCGGCTCGCAACCCCCAGGAGCAGAGCCTTCTCTGTGGCAGCCCTTACCCTTTGGAATCAACTCCCCCCAGAGATACACACGATCACAGACCTCCGTGTTTTCCGCCGTGCCCTTAAAACTCATTTATTTGTTTAGGCTGGGCTGTTCTAACTCCCCCTGGTTTTTAATTTGGATATTGTTTTTAGGGGATAAGAATTTTAAATCTTTAAAATTTGGCCAACCTGTCTAATATTTTAATATTGTTTATAGTTGTAATTTATTGTGTTTTACTGTGTTTTATTGGCTGTTCACCGCTCTGGATCCTTCAGGAGAAGGGTGGAATATAAATGTAAATAAACTTAAATAAACTAAACCTGCACACTACTAGATGCACTCAAGAACATTTGGAATAAAACAAAACTTTGTAAGGTAGTAAACAAATGTAAATGGAATTACTATAAAAAGAAAGGGAGATAACAAAAACACTTAAACACTATGACCCTGAGGGGAAAGACAACATATAAACAAAATCAGATTGGTATTTCCTTGAAAAGAATGAATATAATCATCTATTGTCAGGAATATAATATAGAAACTTATTGTTTTGTGCTATTAATATCAGAGTCCTAAGCCATGGAGTAGAAGGGGAGGAGTAGAATTGCAGAAACATGGAGGCACCAGTGTTACTAAATATGAAGGCCCATCAGGCTTATCTGATATGTATGCACAAATTGGGGATTCCATATTAATCACGCTTGATTATTCCCATTCTTATATATAATCTTTAGCGTGTGAAGACCTCAGGGCTTTTAGAGCTTTGGTTGGAGGACCAGTGTACCTGAATACAGAAACTTTTGCATCTATCTCCAGAGGAAATGCTGACTGAGGAATTCTGGGAGGTTGAAGCCCACATTATTTGAAAGTTGCTAAGCTTGAGAAATACTGAATTAAAGGTTTCTCCCTCCCTACCAGCCCCTTTCCTCTTCTTTGTTACAATTAGGAACAAAAATACTGCATGTACAAACAAATAGCAAGAGTTAAACTCATAGCTCAAGAACAAAAATTGAAACTATACACGTATGTTATATATTCTATCGTGTTTCCCCCGAAATAAGACCTAACCTTATATTAATTTTTGCTCCAAAATACACACTAGGTCTTATTTTCATGGAAATGGTACACTGCCAAATCCAGGACATCAATTCCAACCAGCCCTCCGTTGTGCGCGACCCTCACTAGACCCAAAGTGTGCCATTTCTACCTGTCGCTGTCTTGGCAATGGGCAGAAATGATTCCTGAGGTCAGTGGGTAAGGAGAGTGATTAATATGTTGCCAAATCTGAGACCTCGATCCAAATGAGAAATTATGTATGTTCAGATCGATGTCCTGGATTTGGCAACATATTGATAGCCCTCCTCGCCATTTGACCTCAGGGATTGTTTCTACCCATTGCCAAGATACCAACAGGCAGAAATTGTGCACATTGAGCAGAGCGAGGGACCGGTTCCTTCTGCCTGTTTTGCTGCTGCCTTGTTTTGCAATGGACATACTACCAGTAAATGCATCCATCTGGCTGATGATCTTAACTAGGCCTTATTTTCTGAGTAGGGCTTATATTTACGAGCAGCTTGAAAAATCATGCTAGGGTCTATTTTGGGGGTAGGACTTATTTTCAGGAAAACAGGGTATATAATGCTATATGCAACATTAAATTGTATCCCTGCTTGTCTCCAATATTGAGTCAAGAATATGGTGCTGACTTTTCCCTCAGCAAAAGTGCCCCCAACTATCCCTCTGTGCACAAATTATGATTCAGACACTTAAGCTTGATACATTTTATTTGTTATTGTGTTTACACTGTGAAGTGTGTAATTTTGGCTCCTTTTCTCAGTAAAAAAGGGGAACAACCTTTATTGTACACTTAATCTCATCCTTCAAGAACACCGACCAATGCATTATAAAACCCAGGAACCTGGTTGTTATGGAAGGTTGCAAGCACTTCCCACCACTTCACATGTTTCTGCAAGGCTCACACAAAGGCCTCATTGCAACTTCTACTCGAAGGTTCTTATAGATCATTCCTCTCCATGCTCCGGTTTCATTAAATTGTTCCATGTCTCCATTGGGTTTCATTTTTTGGATTGTGGCATGAAATGGCACAACCACACTATGCACTATATCAACCCAAAAGCTTGCTATGGCTTTGGTATTGGGAGGGATCTCCACCTTCTTGACTATAATCTCCAGAACTGACCTCGCCAGAGAAAAGTTCTGCTGATTGTTTTCTGTGTACTTCACCGTGGGTGTTGCATCCTCAATCCTGAAACTGCAGGAAGAGGAAAATCCCAGTCCCCAGAGATGCTTCCAAATCACTCTGTCAGTGGAATTGGTGACCCAATTGAGGCCAAAAGTGTGTAGGACTGAGTCCGAGCTTCTGTTGTAGAAGACGTGTTTATCCACAAAATGAGGGCGGTACTGGATCGGGGAAAGGTCATTCGGGACTACGCTTATAATTTCAAAAGTTGGGAGATCAACATCTCCAATCTGGGGTAGAAAATAGCAGGTCTCATCTGGAAAGAACTTGGCTGCTTCCAGGCCATTGAATTCTCTAAACGTTCTGGATAGAAAGAGACCATTGGAGGCTCGGAAGGCTACCATATTGTCCCTGAAATACACTTCAAAACTCAGGGATGGTTTTGTTGAGTACTGAACGGGTTGGATGGGGAAGATATTTTGTTCTGAACGTATATCCACTGCAGCAAGGAACAAACCTAGCCAGTTTTTCAACATAACCCTTCCAGATGTTGCTGGAATCAGCCAAAATTTGCTTGATTTTCTCTTTTCAGGTGTGCCTTCCACAGCCCAGTGTGAACCATTGCCTAGTGAATCCCAGTACATCTTGTTGTCCATTTGGAAAGCCACCCCTTCATCTGCACCAATGTAGGCTTCAAGCTGGCCCAGGCCTTTCCAGACTCGCAAAGCCATTAACTGAAACAGGAACATAGTGACTTTAATTCAAGCACATTCAGAGTATCCTAACCACCTCCTTCAAATTCTGATCCCATCACTCTAGACTTAAAATTTCTATCAACATACCACGTGTCAATGATATCAAAGTAACATGCATGGGTTTTATTCGGTTAGATGTGGCATAGGCCAATTGGTTTATTAGGGCAGTATACATTGAAAATATGTTTGTACTTCATACAAGCACAGCCTCTCTCTGTGATTCATCAAAGCAGCCAGACTTTTGGAGAAATACTGGTAGACTCCTTAAAGCAACAGCATCCTTTAATGAATGGTAAGAAAGTGCTATAATCATACTTGTAGAAGGTTCAAAGCATTTTTAAAGCATGCACAACCATTATGAATTGTAATCGGCATGTTTTTGGTCAGGTTGAAGATCCAAATCTTCCTAATCAAGGAAACATCATTTTGCTTGCAGTTGGTTTGATTTTGGTTTGTGAGCCAGTTGAGGTTTATTTGGAAAACCAAAGTTAAGTATACCAAATCACAATACTATATATAAATCTAGTTAGTTATGGTTCACAGATGTTGAAATACATTTTTTTGATCATCCTTTGACACCAATGGCTCAAAAACCCAAAGGCAATGGGAACCCCCCCCAAAAAAAACCCTTGGAATTATGTTTCACTGATCCATGACATCCACTTAAGTGAGATGTATTGATTTATCTCCTTCCAAATACAGAGCTATACCTTTTATATACAGCCCATCTGTCTCCAAAAGGGACCAAGTGACTGAAGCAATTTGGTCTTTGGTGAATGGGGAACTATGAAATGAAATGGTTAAGAGCACAAACGGATACATCGTAATGGGCTTCTTTGCAAAGACAAAATACCCCCACACAGTTAGCAGCCATGCTCATGCTGATTCAGGACAATACAATGACTTCCTTCCTCAACATTCATATGAGTCTAATCTCAAGGCTTTCTTACATTCTGTGCAGTCATCCCACTGGTATTTTAAAATGAGTTCTAGCAATGATCTCTCCATTGAGTAATTGAGCAGATTCTCACAACACCCCTTCAGATTCCTACCATGATCCTAGCAGATGCCACATGCACGCTATGGGGTCAATAGGATGTTAGGAGCTGACAGACAGGCAAAAGGCAAGGGCCTCTCCATTCCCAATTCCTGCCTAGTTGCTTCCTAAGGTATAACTCTTAGAAGTCAATGAACTCAAGTTTAAATTAAGAGGAACATGGTGCAATACAGGTATTGGCTCCTCCCATCAAGGCTTAGACCCACTCTGAAACCCTCTGTAAAGTGCTAACTCTTTTCAAAGCTTTTGTGGTCCTGGCAGCAAGTCCCTTGCAAGCTAGGAGAAAAAGAGTACATAACATTCATGGGATAGAGATGACCCACTGGAATTTTTCACAGCAATTGAGAAGTAGCTGAATGTCTGGAAATGTGAAAAGTTTGGCAATTTGCCACTTGGGCATCTGGAAAACTAGCAGAAATAGGGAAAACTATCAACAGGTGTCTGTCCTGGAAGGATCAACTATCCTTTCATTCAAAATACTTTCCTTCAAGAAAGGGCACAAAAGTGGAATCTCCAGCTTCCTTTTTCCTCTCACATTTACCCATTACTCTCGATTCTTCTGCCTATTGTTTTCTCCTTCCTATACTGTAGAACTCAAAGAGCTATCCAGGTGGCTAGGATGGGGGCTGGAAGAGGGTCATGCAGAGTTTACTGATAGTAGAAAACTATACCAGTGAGTCGTCGTGGCAATGCTTCCACAGGCCTACCTTGTTATCTGTGGTAACTTTTGGTTCCCAAAACATTCCTTTTGTTTTGGCTCATATGACCTTCTTGGGCTTATCATCGAAGTGAGTAGAAAGCTACCTTTTGGGAGATGTGCTTTGAGAAGGCCTCTTTTAGGAGGGGTCTGAGAGTGGGGTTGATCCTAGAGGGGGAAGATGACCTAAGCCTTAACCAATAGAAACACTGTTACTACTTTTTCCTTTTTCCTATGAAGCCTGTAATTTCAAATAAATGCCCTGAAGAGGGTAAGATATCTTTTGATCATTCTAATGAATGGACTCTGATTCCTTCACTATACAGTTGGACAGCCTCTTCCAAGGGTCCTGTGGAAAGTGTGCAAGTTGTATGGATGTGTTTACCCTTGGGCATATAAAGCAATCTGGGCAATTAGCAGGGAATGTTAACCTGTGCAGTGGAAATATGTCTGTGCTGGTACAAGTACAGTGGCCAAACATGGAATAGAACTCCTTTACCTTTAAGCACCCCCCTGCCAATGCTACCCCTCCCCCATCAATTAGGGGATCCAACATTTGGATGTATTCACACCACTCAGTAATGTTAGGCTCTGTGCTCTGCTGTGTGGAGCACCAATCTTGTGCAAGTAACCCTCACTGGCTTTTTCCAGAGATGGGACAAGCTTTTGCTGCCTCCCAGATTATCCCAAGAAGTACAGAATAACAGAGTTGGAAGGAATCCTGGAGGTCTTCTAGTTCAACCCTCTGTTCAAGCAGGAACCTAATACAACTCCAGGCAAATGGCTGCCCAATCTTTTACAAATTTCCAGTGATGGTGTGAAATTAGGGCAGGAATTTCTTGGGTTTCAGCAAGGAGTCAAACCTCACATCTCTAGTGGAAGGTGGAAGAATTTCAGAAAAAAATGTTTGAGTGCTATAATCTTAAAGTCATCTTCTAACCCCCTTTAAAAGGAACTGCACCTCTAAAGCAAGTTTGAAAGGAGGCAAGATTGGTGGGGAAGAAACTGCATTCAGAAATCTAAAACAGGATGTTGAGCCACGATTTAAGTACTACAAACAGGGTTTACTCAATAAACTCTAGTTTGCAAATCACAACAGTCAAGTTCACATTTCACACTAAACTAAAACCTGGCTTAGCATGAAGCATAGTTTCAAGGTGAGGGGGGGAAAAGCCCTCCATCCCCACCCCCCATAAAAATACTCACCACCGAAAAATGTGTCACAAGACCAGCCCTGAGGAGGGAAAAAAAAGAATAGGCATTTTTGCCCCAGCTGCCTTTCATATCTGCCTAGCTCAGTGTATCTACCAATCAAAAGGCCAGGAAGGATCATTGCTAATTGGTTGCAAGAGAGGTGAGTGGGCTGTCTTTGAGCGCACCTGACTGAAAGGGAGAAAGATCAAAAAGGATGGGAGGAGGGAAGGACTAAAGTACAGAGACACTTTCCTCAGAAGTCACTGGCTTGCTACATAGACCCATCACTTCTGCTTGAAGATCAGATAAATAATAACCCTTTCATTATCCTTCTCAGAAGTTTCTAAAGTATTAAACAAGGTCATTCTTTCAAACTTCTTTGCTAGGACAGATGCATCCAGGGAATGATACAGTTCAATCAATCTCTTCTAACAGACACCCCCAAACTGGATTTTAAATGAATTTCCATAAGGTGGGTTCTTTATTGATGTAGCCTTTTTAAGACCCATGGTTTGCTGACTATCCTAGTTTGACTGGGATTGTGCTTCATGTTAAGAGATGCATCAGGATTGGCCAACCACAATGACTTGAATTAGCATGTTAAACCATCATTGAGCGAAATGCATTAAACTTAATACAATGAGCATGACTACTGGTTTGTACTACACAATTCATAAGAAAACCTTCAATAGGCACACATACTTGATTTGTGTCACACACAGCTGTTCCTTAAAGGTAAATGGTTACTGTATCACTTGGCTCCCAAATGGCTCCCATCTTGCTAAATTGTCTAGATTCACATGTTATTTTAATTCACATACTACAGTAATCCATTATAAGGCCTGTTTGCTTTTTGGCTTAGTATATGAACCCCATGATTGTGCTTTGTAACATATGGTTTATGTTTTACACAATCGTTTGTTATCTTAGTCAGTCAAATATCATTAAAATAGTGGCTGCTCGGTCACCATGTAGCTTGTTTATTTGTAACTTAGCATTTGTGTCATCCATTGTTTTTAAAACAGCCTTTAAGGCTAAGCATGTGCTCCCAGCAAGTTGTGGTTTATTCAGTAAATCATAGTTAAGAAAATTGCATTAGCTTATACTGTATGTTAGCAATATAGATGTCAAGCAAAGTCATAACATGGAGGGTAAATGGTCATTTTTCCAGTTTAGGAAGGAGGCTTGCTCTATTTTAGGTGAAACCCCACTCCTTCCTTTCAATTGATCCATCCCTTAACTGATTTACAAGAAATTATTTTTACAGTGATCAAAATCAACGATAAAAAATAAACATTGATTCATCCCACTTGTCCATTCATACAATGATTGGCTGTTAATCAATTTAAAAAAAACCTTCAAGTGACACTCTTTAATATACATCAAAATGTTAAATTAGACCTCTCAAATCTGAGTTGCATAAATCATGATGGCCATTGAGTGACACAGAAGTAACTGTTTCTGTTTTAGGAATCATGGGGAGTTTTGCAGCCTAGACCTAAGAGCTTTGCATTAATTACTGGAAAGCTTGAATGAAGGGAGCAACTTCATAGGCCAATCCTTTCCCCTGTTATTAGCCTTTTTGGAAGTCTCTGATAAATGTGGTTCTTCCAGCAACCATGGGCAGTCTCTGCAGCTATTGTATTGTGTTTAGATGAGTGTTCTCCCACAATCTTGCTTTTGTTGTATTGTTTATCTTGTTTTTATTTCTTTTTAAAGTGTTTTCATCATTGTGATTTTGTTTTAACTATGAATTGTATGCCTCCAAACTCAGATTCTAGAAGTTACTCCATTTCAGAGTCAGTGATGAAAATAACCAAATCCTAAATAAGTCCAGCCAAACTGCCCATTTTCTTGGCAGAAGCAGCTCACCATTGTCTTCATCCAGGATATTTTTCTGACTTCTCAATCTAGCCTACAGCATTTATAAATGCAGATGTCTCTCATCTCTGTCCAAAGCAGATCTGATTCTTAGAAATATTTTTCCCAAAGTCAAGAATGGTTTTATACTGCCACCTGCAGGATGAGTCTGAAATAAATTGCACATTTTTTGAGTGAAATTGGACCTTCAAGGAAAATTGACGCTTGTGATTGGACCTTCGTACCATTTTTCTTTTTCCTCTTTTCAATTCACAATTGTTCTCTGACAATAATGCCATGTATTTTTAAAAAAATCTAGCAGAGTTAAATAGAACACTTAACCTCTTTCTACAAATCTCCAGGCACAAATAATCTAGATTTTGCTTTAAAAAATGTTTGACCAAAAATTATACATTTTCATCGTTAGTCAACAGTAGCTCATCAAATTCTGTCAGGCCACTTTCAAACCCATCTGTTTTTAGATCTTTGTCATATCTAGTTTTTAATTGTAAAGATGACCACCATGTAAGATTCATACCCTGATTTTCCAGTGCTAGTCTAGGTTTCACGTTTCTCTCCAAATCTAAGATATCCTTATATGTCCAGATTTTTTCCATATCGAACAAGTTTGGATGTACCAATGCTTCCCTAGTAGAGACCCACTCTGGAATTTTCACATATATTTTTGGTTTAACTTTCTCCCATACTTTATATAAGGAATACCACCCTAGTAATAAATCGTACCCCTCTAAATATAATAACCTCTTGTTCTTTAATGTTATCCATTCTTTGATCCATGTTAACGCAGATGCCTGATAGTATAAATTCCAATCTGCCCAAACCTCCTCTCCTCTTGTTATCTTGTAATAGTTTCAACTTTATTCTTGCTTTTTTTCCTTGGCATACATATTTTGTTATTAGTGCATTCAATTCATCAAAGAATTTCTTTCGCAGACTTATTGGTATTGTCTGGAAAAGAAATAAGATTCTTGGTAAAATATTCATTTATTTCTTTTTTTAAAATTTAGTCAAGCATATAGAACATCAACAATAATAAAAAGTCTTCCGGTTGGCTCCGTGGCGGCGAAAGACGGGGTTTTTAAGCTCGCCGGCTTCGGGATAGCGTTAGAGCCGCCTGACAGCTTAAAAACAGCTGTAAGGCGGCGGAAAAGC
>JANHFO010004967.1:12884-33762 GCA_032468095.1 Pareas carinatus
GTTCTAGAGAGAAGAAAATAAGTAAAGAATTTTAAATTTAAAAAGAAAAAGACTTTTCCATATTTTACTACTCATTAGTAGTATTTTTGCATGAGAAAAAAAGAATAAATGTAATAAACTGCTGTTTGCATCAAAGGACTGAAAGAGGCATCTGGTGGCAAAAAAGCTTTGATCTTAAAAAACAGCTGCAGATTGTTTTGAGATTATAGAGTTTCTCAGAGGCTGAGAAACAAATCTTAACATAGAATTGTTACAAAATCAGTAAAGTTTCAAGGAGAGGCTCTATTCCTATTGCACAAGAAGTTACGGCAGCTCAAATTGAAAAAAAACACCCAAGATATGTTACTGGCAATTCAAAAAAATAGGGAGAAGATGATGCAACAACAAACTGCAGAATTTGCAATGCTGAATAAAACGTTGAATGAGCAAAAGGAATGGATTGTACAAAACCAGAAAGTAATTATGGAAGTCAACGAAAGTGTAGGTGACCATGATAAGCAACTGGAAAAGGTGCAGCAAGAAAAACAAGAAATGTTTGCAGAACTTGCTTCATTAGAGCTTGAGAGATCTAACCACTACCCAAGAGTGCAGAATGTGCCAGAGGAGAAAGGAGAATGGGGAAGGTTTCCCCTCACAGATGGGGAAACCTACAGGGAAATTGATGAGACTTATATAATGAGCACGGCCCACACAACAAGACCAAATTTACCAAGAGAAATACATGTGAGATTTGTGAGGAAGTCCACTAGATGGGTTATATTAAGAAATTTGAGAGATACAGATTTAACATATCATGGCAATAAAATAGTGGTACTCAAACAAGTCCCAAAAATAATTAGGGACAGCAGAAGAGAGTATCATTTCCTGACAAGACAGTTGACAAAGAAAGATATAAGATTTAGATGGATTATGCCAGGAGTCCTATTCTACAGGAATGAGACCAGATACTACTCAAATTCAACTATGAATGCAAAATATTTTTTACAACACCATGCATCCTTTTTTGAACAAGATTTTTCAACCCAATCAGATGGGAACCAGATGGAGCAAGAATCTGACTGCCAATCACAACAAATAGAGGAACAAGTGAGGGCTGGAGCCCAAGAGTTGAGACAATTAACTGAGGAAGAAGAAAGCTCAGAAGTGAAAATACAGCCAAAGGAACCTAGAGTGGAAAGGATTTTAAGACAGAGGAAGAAGTAAAACAACATCATGGCAGATGAAAACAGAATTGTTTCAATAAATATAAATGGACTAAACTCACTAAAGAAAAGGAATATAATATTTAAAAGACTATTAAGATTAAATGCGGATATAATTTGCTTACAAGAAAAACATGTGACAGAACAACATCATAAATTGCTAGAATATCCTAAACTTGGACAATTATTTTATACCTCTGTGGATAAAAAGAAAAAAGGTATAGCAGTATATATCAAATATAAAATAAAGCCAAAACTCATTTATAAAAATGATGATGGAAGAATTTAGATGATAGAACTCTTTATACAGCAAAAAAGGACAATTTTGGCAGTTATTTATGCACCAAATAAAAAACAAGAAACTTTTTACAAAAATCTGAATAATAAATTAATAAAACTGGATTATAATAACGTTTGTCTTGTTGGGGATTTTAATGCAGTGATGGATGCAAAGGTGGACTATTAAAGTAGTAAAAAAAGAAAAAAGGAAGAAGGACTCTACCAGACGTTTTCAAATATGATAGAGGAAATAGGCTTAAAAGACATATGGAGAAAGATAAATTTACATTTTATTCAAATAGACGCCAATCATGATCAAGAATTGATATGATATGGATGACTACAAAGTTGAGAACTATATTGCAAGATACAGAGATTGGTGTAAACACATGTGCTGATCATAATACTGTCAAAGTAAAATGGAAAGGAGTTAAAAAGAAGCTTAGATGGAGACTGGACAATTCTATTTTACAAGAGAAAAACTTTATAGATTTATATATATTTAGGAATATATATAACAGTTAGATGTTCGATGCTAATTGAAAGCATTGATAACAAAATATGTATGGCAAGGGAAAAAAGCAAGAATAAAGTTGAAATTGTTACAAGACAACAAGAAGAGAGGAGGTTTGGGCCTGTCAGATTAGAATTTATACTACCAGGCATCTGCTTTAACATGGATTAAAGAATGGATAATGTTAAGAAATAAGAGGATGCTATATTTAGAGGGTTATGATTTACAATTAGGAAGGCACTCTTTGTTATGGTATGGTAAGAATATGATTCATAGATATTTACAAAATCACTAGGTGAGGAATGCTTTATATAAGATATGAGAGAAAGTTAAGCAAAAAATATATATGAAAATTCCAGAGTGGGTTTCCACTATGGAAGCTTTGGTACATCCAAATTTGTTTGATGTGGAAAAGATTTTAACATATAAAGATATTTTAGACATGGAGAGAAATTTGAAATCTAGACTAGCACTGGAAAATCAGGGTATGAAACTTACATGGTGGTCATATCTACAACTAAAAAGTAGATATGATAAACAGAAGAGTTTAAAACTGGCTCAACAGAATTTGATGAGTTATATTGATATTGACAGATGGCAGAAATTATGGGAGAAAAAATTAAAGATGACTAAAGCTATGGCATATAAAGAGAATTTGTATAAGATATTTTATAGATGGCATATGACACCATGCAAAATGTCTAAGATGAGTAAAGAAGTGTCAGATAGGTGTTAGAAGTATAAAGACAACAGGTACATATTATCATATGTGGTGGATGTGTACATATGCAGAATAATACTGTAAAAAATACAAATAAAATTTAAACCTGAACTTTTCTTGTTGACTATTCTTCCAGATCAATTTAATAAACAATATGTGTATTTGACAATACACGTCCTGACAGCAGCTAGGATTGCCTTTGCCCAAAATTGGAAGAATGAAAAAACAGTACAAGATGAAGATATAATTAGAAAATTTTATATTGTGCAGAAATGGACTGACTAACGCTGATGCTAAAGAACAAAGAAGAATTGGTATACTTCAAAACATAGAATAATTTTTATGGATGGTTAGACAAGAAATGGAAGGAGTAGGTACTAGTAAGATGAAATAGGCACTGTTGAAGATTTGTAAAAATGTATACCCAGATGGTTGATGTTGATCAAAATTTTGAAGCACTTGCTTTTGGTTTGTTTTTCTTTTTTCTTTTTCTTTTTGTTTAAAACCAATAAAATTCTTTAAAAAAAGAATATTTGGAATTATAATATTGAATGCAGAACTGTAGTCCACAAAAAGGATTCTTGCATATGTCTTTGAGTAATCAAGATGTTGGAGTATGTAGTGTAGTGCCATATTAATAGCATCATCTGTTGATCTGTTTACACAGTAGGCAAATTGTAAGGGGTCTAGTAGTTGGTTTGTGATGGTTTTCAGGTGGACCATCACTAATTTTTCAAAAGTTTTCATAATTACTGATGTCAGTGTGACTGGTCTGTAGTCATTTAGCACTTTGATGGTGTGTTTCTTTGGCACTGGGATGATAGTAGATTGCTTGAAGCAAGAAGAAACATAGCACATCTCTAGAGATTTATTGAAGATGTAGGTGAAGACTGGGGCTAGTTGGTCAGCACAGGCTTTTATGCAGGCAGGAGTTACTTTGTCTGATTGTGGTACTTTTCCAAGCTTTAGTTTGTGAAATAGATCTTGCACAGCTTTTTCTGTGGTTACTAGAAGAGGTTCACTCAAAGGGATGGAGCTTGTAGTAGGAAGCATGGCTGCTCTTTGTGTCCCCTGGGTGGATGTGGCTGTTATAGTTGACATTTGTTTTCTTTTAAACCTACAGTAAAACGTGTTTAGGTCATCTGCTAATTTTTAGTTTCCTTCAGCATGTGATGGAGGTTTGCTGTAACCAATAATATTTTTTGGAGTTTTCCACATATTTGCTGGTTTATTCTTTGAGAGCTGATTACTCAGCTGTTCAGAGTAGCTTCTTTTTGCTGCTCTGATCTCTCTCATTAATGCATTTCTGGTTTTATTGTACAGAGTTCTATCTCCTTTACTGTAGGTTCTTTTTTGGCATAACTTAGTTGTTTAAGTTTAGCTGTAAACCAGGGTTTACATACCTCATATCTAATTGAAACCAGAACTCTGGCCAATTATACAACCTGCAGCAATAGCAACGAGAGCCTCAGAGCTTTCATTATCTCGAATCTCAGAAGAGATTGACCTTGGCTTTCTTCTCAGGTAGCTTACTCTCCACCATAGTCTGACTCATGATAATGGTTCTGTCCCCAGTTGCATCCTTCATGGAGGATGGGAAGAACTCTGCCTGGCCTCTTCTTATAGCAAACCATCTAAAGGCAACTCCTACTTATTTCTCCCATATTGTTTTTTTAAGCACATATCTATGTAATTTCAATAATCTTAAAATTCCCTTTAAATTTTATTTTAAATTGTTCCATTTCTTTTCAGTCTTTCAGTTAGTGTTTTGAGTTCACTTGGGTTTATTTGTTTTTTGGTGCTCTGCTCCTTTGCTGTTAAACGCTTTGATTTTAGTGACCTGTAAGGACCTCTTCTGCAAGTGTGCTCAGTAAATCACATACTACCTAAACTGATCGCCCCTCACATTTACTCTAGGAATAAGCACAAGAGTGCCAGAAGCCAACTTTTGTGGTCTTGCTGCTCACTAGGTCACTTTGAGCAGGAGGCAGTTGATATCCGTGCAAATAGGTCTATTTCTGACTGTTACTGCTAGCTAGGAGAATATAAAAAAATGTTTTCTCGCCTAGCATTCTTCTTATGCTTGAAAGTATTATGTGTGCATTGCAGGCGTCATTGTGGTTCCAGAATGTACTTTTGAATCTTGATTTCCAGATTGGATTGACTAATGCTTCATTGGTGATGTTATAGAGATTGACCTTTGTGATCTTGATCCTACCCACCTAACGTAGTTTTTTAAAAAGTCTTCTCAGTTAAATTATCTGCTATGTATGCTATTTCTAAGCATATTGAAAATACTGAGTTAATAAAAGGGACTGTAAAGGTAATCCTCAATTTATGACTACAATAGAGTCCAAAATGTCTGTTGCTAAGTGAGACAGTTGTTAAGTGAGTTTTGCCAATCTGTTGCCAGTGAACCAGTTGGCAAGCATGCAAATTTTGATAACCTGACCATGTGGATGCTACAAAGGTAGTAAGAGTGAAAAGTGTGAAAAACGATCATAGGTCACTTTTTGGGTGCCATCATAACCTTAAACGGACACTAAATGAATGGTTAAGCACACACCCTCCCTAACTCTATCATTATAGTAGTCTTGCAATCACAAGAGTATTTGAAGCAACAGTATAGGCAAAGAAAGGATGAGGCTGGATGGAACATGAAAATGCATTCTATTGATTCATTCTCAGGGTACCTTCTCCTTTTCTCCAATCAGTTGGATGGCAGGAGGCAAATTGCTGCTGTTTTGAGATGACAAAGCAACCAAGTAGTAAAGGATATCATGCAGATGGATGGGAGTATGAAAGTAATAGTGAATGTTGTAGTATTTCATTGCTATTCATGAGGTGGCAGAATGTACACAAAATACATGCAACAGATTTCAATTAATAAAAAAGCTGTGTAAGACTTCATTTTAAAATATATCCTAAAGCTCTAAATGTGTACAGTGCATACAATGCACACTCTACACATATAAACACATACCAAAATTCAACAAACAAAGCAAACATGATAGCACAGGTAATCCTTGACTTACAACCATTCATTTAGTGACTGTTCAAAGTTACAATGGCACTGAAAAAGTTACTTATGGCCATTTTTCACACTTAAAACTGTTGCAGCATCCCTGTGGTTACATGATCAAAATTTATACACTTAGCAACTGGCATGTATTTATGACAACTGTAGTGTTCTGGATCATGTGATCACATTTTGCGACCTTCTGACAAGTAAAGTCAATGGGGAAGCCAGTTTCATTTAACAATTGTGATACTAAGTTAATAACTGCAGTGATTCATTTAACAATTGTGGCAAGAAAGATTGTAAAATGGGGCAAAACTTATTTAACAACTGTTTTGCTTAGAAATGGAAATTTTGGGCTCAATTGTGGTTGCAAGTCAAGGACTCCCTATAGTCCTTGTATTTTCAACATACAATCTGAAATTGAATAGCATTGGTCTTGTATAATACACACATGCCATTGCATTTACATATGGCTGCAAGAAAACCCACAAGCCTGAAATGCAATATATAATCCACATAAAAGCCATAACCTATTAAAACTAACACAGATAGTCCTCGACTTACAACTGGTCAAAGTTATGACATACCCTAAAAAGGGAAATGGATTTGAAGATAAAATGTTTTGGCCCCTTTGATAGTCTTGTGACGGAACTTCAGACACTCGGCAACCATGGCTACATTTATAGCATTCCACAGTCAATTTCAGCAAAATGGTGCCCATAGTGAACCATTGCTTCATTTAATGACTCCATATTTGTTTAATGACTGTGGTGATTTAGTTAACACCCACTGTAAAGAAATGTAAAATTGAGTGGGGAATCATTTTATGACCTTCACAACATATAATCATGTGGGCAGACTCCATTACAGTTGTATGTTGAGGACTACAGTTGCATAGGTGTTCTCTCAGGTTCAGCTTATGGTCACTCACTCACACACTCACAAGTCTGGAAAACTGCCACACTCAGTCCCTAATCAACTGAACACTGATTAAAAATATACAAGAATTTAAAATAACAACAAACTTTTACTGATTATTTTTGCTCTCTCTCTCTCTCTCTCTCTCTCTCTCTCTCTCTCTCTCTCTACGTTTCGGTTAGGTCTGTAGCTATTGTGGTCATGTTCACCTGAGTTCTGTTGTGGAAACGTGCACAAGCTTTATTTGCACTGCCTGAGGTGGACCGAGCAGGACTAATAGGAGCCCCCACTAAGTCCACACTGCATCAAGGCCAAGAGACCCTCACTGCTGCAGTTAAGTTGAGGCAGCAGGCTTGGGCCTTTTGTCCATGACAGCATGCAGAGTCCTATCCTAGCCTTGTAGTTGCAGCCAAGCTGCTCTGACGTCAGAACCTCCTGCACACAAAGAACCACCTCCCTTTAAAAAAGATTTAATTCATTCCCTTCTACTTCCAAAAAGTTTTAAGTTCCCTTTTCCCTCCACAAAGGTTTCATTTCTGCCCACCCTCCAGAAAAGATTTATCAGTTGAATTTGAAATTGCAGAAAATTGTTAAATTTATTAAAAATCCAGTTTTTAAATTAATAATTATTAAAATTTAAGAAGTTCAGAATACACCCAGAGAAGAAGGAAATAATGGGGGGAAATAAAAGAGAGAACTAACTGCTGTTTGTATGATGTTTTCATTACAATATCAAATTCCAAACAGAAAAGAAAAAGGTTAAATAAATACGAAATATTGATTGAAATTATCAATGAATAGCAAGTTATATTGCAGTGGTGCTTAAAAGTTTTGTCACCATAAAAATGTGGTTTTGACTCATTTTCCTCAAGTAAATAAATGAATAAGCAAGAATTTATGCAAAAATACTGAAATTCCAAAGAGTTCAAAAACTTTTAGCACCACTCTATAGTCAATAAACAAGTATGTATGGGCCCACTTTGGTGTAGCAGGTTAAGGCACCAAGATACAAATCGTGAGGCTGTGAGTTCTAATCCAGACTTAGCCACCTGAGTGACTTTGGGTCAGTCATTCTCTCTCCACTACTTCTGAATGGCAAGCCACTTCGAAAATGTTTTCACCAAGAAAACTACAGGCACAGTTGCTAAGATTCAGAAAGGACTTTTAAGCATGTAAGTGGCATACTATTCTATTTTCTATGCTTTAAGAACTCTATTAAACATTTTAACTTATTGCTATTATATTATATTTGCAATCTGCTCAACTTGTGTATTGTGGCTCACAAATGTTTGTGTTGGGAAAAGCTGCACAAAACATTTTTCCACACGCGGCAGAAAGGGGAAAATTGTAAATTAAAAAATTGTTGTCCAGGAGAAGCAGAAAGTGAAATTATAACCTGGTCCCATGGATGCTTTGCTATCCTTCATTTCCTCCTTTGTGATCACTTTTGCTTCTGTATTCATTTTGAATTACTCTTGTGTTACATCCAAACTTAACTTAGCTATCTTAGTACCCCTTTTAATCTTCCCAACCATGCAACATTTGCTACTATTAGATAGACTCAAAGGCTTTGGTCCTTTCCATATACTGTATACTGATGAAATTATTGTCCATGGACTGTATAGGTACTGTAAATTAATGGCATGCATTACTGAAACTGAAGTAAATCCTTGTTGAATTATTTATTATAAGGCTCTGAAAGACCATAGCAAACAACAGTTAGACCATAGACTTAATCAGTGAGAAGTCAAGAAGCTAATTTTTATTTTCATAATAGCCAAATGGAGATTATTCAAAATTATCTGAAAGAAACAGTGCACACATATTTTGGATTCCCTAGAAAATAAGTGTTTTGTTTTAGTTGGTAAAAATGGCTGGATCTATATGTATTGCATATTTTTTTCAAGCATTGAGCCATTTGGCTTTAAAAGATTTCTTTCTTACCTCAGTTTGCATTCTTACTCATTGCAACCAAAGCTTGTTATCTTGTATGTGTTATATGTTTCTTGATCCATGCATAAGATACTGACTTTTAGCAAAGGCACACCCCAGACCTTTATCTATATATATATAAACGTGAAATCCCATTCACTCACTGACTGACTCATCACGAAATTTTGAAAACTATCAAAGCTAGAAACATGAAATTTGCTACATACCTTCATCTTGCCATTTAGGCGCTCACTAAGAAAAGATTTTTCAAAATATTAATTTTTATGCTCGTTATTGCATATTTTTTATTCCGGATGTGTAGAGGGTTGTGATTGGATAAAATATCCAACATGGTTTGTTATCTTTCTCCTGGTTGGAGGGCTTTCGCAGCCTCTCTTGATTGGAGGGCTTCCCGTTATTTGATTTTGAGTCTTTCGTTGAGCCAGTATCAATGGCGGGGCAAGGAGCAACAGGGCAGGTGAATGCGCCAGAAAACTGCTTCTCCATGGCGGTTCTCTGAGGAGGCCAGCCACCGCGGCATGGGTGGGAGAGGCTGGCTGAGGCCTCAAAACTGCTTCTCATTGACATTGTGGAGCCAAAATTCTAGGCGGGGAACTGTAGTGCTGGGGAGGAGGGGCGTGACCACCGTCAATCAACTGACGGGCATGGTGCGCCAACCCGGGGAAGGGGCACAACCACTGCTGGACAGTTGTGGTGTGTGTGACTGCTCGCTGGCAAGGGGGGTGCCGGATGATCGGCCCGGGCAACTACAGTCGATCAGCTGACTGGCGGGGATCCACAGAAGGGATGTGGCCCCCCAGAAAGGGTGTAGCCACCACCTGACAGCTGAGGTGATGTGCACATGCACCCTCGAGCAAAAAAGAAGGAGCGAAGAAGGCCAGCTGAGAAACGTAGAGAGGGATTTTTGGCACCAAGAGAGAGGACAGAGGAAAAGGAGTCTGAGGGAGGGATTGGGGGGGGGAGAGAGAGAGAGAGAGGACGGAAGGAAAACGGAAGAGGAGAAGGAGAGAGAGGAGGTTTTGCGCCAAAAGGGGAGAAGCCAGGAGGACCAACTGAGAGGGAAAATGCAGCTTTTGGCGCAAGTCTGAGGGAGACTGAGGAGAAACTGAAGGGCAAAGGAAAGAGGAAGAGGAAAACGGGAGGGAAGGAAGAGAGAGAGAGAGCTGGAAGGAAGGAGGAAGGATCGTAGAGTGGAAAGAAAAAAACCGTAAGAGATGCTGAAGGGGAAAAGTTAAGAACTAAGGAAGAGGAGATTGCTGGCTGAGGGGAGAGACAGAAGGAGAGAGAGAGCGAAAGAGGAGAACAGCGAGGGTTGGACTTTTTGAGAAGGAACCAAAAAACCAATTAGCAATCAGAGGAAGATAGAACCAAAGTGGGAGATTGAAGACAAGCAGAGAGGAAGGTGACTGAGGGAAGAAGTGAGAGAGCTGAGGAGATAGGAGGATCTGTGCTATAGGGGAGATAAGAGAGGCACCAGAGCTGATCCAGAGTGAGCTAAATTTAATTTTGGGAGGAATCACTGTAGCGGAGCACGGGTATCAAAACCTAGTTACTTATACAGGCAATCCTCAGATTACAACCACTTGTTCAGCAATCATTCAGACTTAAAATGGCTCTGAACAAGTGGCAATTATGACTAGTCCTTGGAGTTCTGGACATCACAGTGTCCCTGTGGTCACATGATTGCAGTGAGCCGCAGTCAAATGACAGATTTCTGATATTCCCTGCCTGCTTCTCACAGAAAAGTCAATGGAGAAGGCATAAGTCACATCCTTAATTAATTATCTGTGTGGTCCTCACTTAATGATAGCAACCAGGACCATCTTTGCTAAGTGATGTGGTCACTTTGACAACACTATGACCACTGTAATATCACTTAGCAACAGCAATTCTAGTCCCAATTGCTGTCATAACCTGAGATGATGGAATATGCACCTGCAGGAGACTTTTGACAACACAGAGCTTTGCTAGAAAGTGGCCCAAATTAAGAGATTACATAGTCCTCAACTGGATGGAAGAGGGAGGTGAGGTTCAAGATAGCCGCAATCTCTCAGGATGTATCTATTAGGTTATAGCTTTAGTTTTGCAAGATTCTGTCCATCAGATGTAAGCAAATAAAGAATTGTCTCTGATTGGATCTTGCTGTCTCATTTCTAGGCTTGAGCCTGACATCTTGCTTAAGTAAAACTATAACTTTATTACCTATTAGATATATCCTGAGGGATTCTAGGATATTGATAACAGTCTACCTCACTGCTCCTGCAGGTGCACATTCCATCACACCTGAGCACTACCTATAGTTTCCTTGCTAAATAACAGTTGCTTTATTACCATTTATCTGTTTTTCCAGACAAATGTAGCATTCCTTTATTTTGAGTACCATTTGGCATGTTAGAACACCTAAAATTCAAATTATGTGGTCAAGGTGTGTATTTTATTTCAGATCAAATACATTCTACATTGTCCTCCTGTATCTGAAATAAATAAATAATATTGTACAGTAAAAATGCAGAATAATGCTATATGATAATGAAAATCGCAATCTACTGAAATCTATAAAATTCTGCACAGTTTGCTAACTTCATTCTTCTTATATATTTGTTTTCTGCCATATAACAGCCCAACAACATAGGACATGGAATATTGCCTTTGAACCCCATAATCTTCTTACAGGGAACACCCCATTCCCTCATCTAGATACACTGCCACCAGGAAAACAACTGAGGGAAATTCAGTATAGGAAGTCTATGCTTATTACTATCCAACTGGCAACAAAATTATATTTCCAAAATACAGTAAACTTAAAAGAAATAATGCCAGTTCTGGCCAAGTAAACCTGGTTTCAAAGTAATTGTGGCATTCTAAGGTATTTGTTTAGTTGGTGGAATAAATGAAATAAATACTTATAGAAATACTATTCTTGTCAGAATATTAACGTTCTATGTCATTTCCAGCATGAACAAAAAATCAGAAACTCATCTAAACTTTGGACAGATAATCTGTTTCTGCCAAAGCCATATTTTCTCCTTCATGACATGAATTGATCAACTATTTTTATCCTTCATAATTGCTTCTTTGCTCCAAGAATATTCAGTTTTTTTGACATTTTGGCATCTGTTGGCTTTAGCTAAAATTGGTTTCAATTCAGCACACTGCTATGCTCCAGCTTAAACTGTTCACCTTTTAGAGGGTCTCTTGTTGGATATGTTCAGTGTAATCCATTTGAGAGTTTACCAGTGCAGGTACTAAAGCCTGTCTCTATTTACAAATGTCCAAGGTTGATTGCCATGTTATTATCTGATAATAAACACGAACATGTGTAAATTAATAGATGGCTTATGAATATAACCATTCCAGGTAGTACATATGTGATCTCTTCATGTGCCCACAAACACATCCTCGTACACACACATACAGATACACATCATTGTATCTGACCAGTCGCACATGCACACAACCTACATAAACTTACTTATATGCCCAGAAATTAGATGACTAATTTTGCAGCAGCATACCTGTTTTGAACATTTTCTTTGTGACTCACAAAGCATATAATAAAAACCAATCATAGCAAACAATTTTTAAAGGTAGCAATTAAAACCCAAAGTCACCAAGAATGGAGTTACTTCCATTATTGGAAGGGATAGAATAGCCATGAGATTTCCTGTGATGGGAGGGTCAGGGCCTGCCAAGTTACAAGGGAAGGTATGTCTGGAAGTTAGCAAGCATATATTCCACAGGTATCACATTGCCAACTCCAAAACTAAAATCACTTTTAGATCTCAATCATTTGAATTGTATTTGTCAGATTTCTCCATTATTTTTCTGCTTATCCTCACAAGTTACTTGTGAGGGTGAAATTGATTCAGTTGTCCTGCTTCCATTCACTCACTACTTATCCTTATTAACTAACAAAGAACACAAGAGTTATATGTTTTGTCCTTTTTGTTTATACTAACATCTTACTATGAAAATGAAGGTGAATGATGGTTGCAGGTTGT
This sequence comes from Pareas carinatus, assembly GCA_032468095.1. Classification (NCBI taxonomy): domain Eukaryota; kingdom Metazoa; phylum Chordata; class Lepidosauria; order Squamata; family Pareidae; genus Pareas; species Pareas carinatus. The sequence goes on from JANHFO010004967.1 coordinate 25,495, forward strand.
CCTCAACTTAGCAGCTATTCATTCAATCACCATTTATATCAATGTCCCTGAAAAAAGTGACTTAGAACCAGTTCTCACACTTATGACCATTGCAGCATCCCCTTAGTCATGAAATCAAACTTCCAATGCTTAGCAGCTGGCATGTATTTATGATGATTGCAGCATCCCAGAGTTCATTTGCAACTTTCCTAAGGAGCTTCTGACAGACAAAGTCAATGGGAGAAGCCAGACTCCCTTAACGATCTCATGATTCACTTAACCGTAGTAATTTACTTAACAACCATGGCATAAAGGTTGTAAAATGGGACATGACTCATTTAATAACTGTCTTGCTTAGCAATGGAAATTTTGGGCTCAATTGTGAGGTAAGTCAAGGACTACCTATATTCAGCTCAAATAGCACATTAGCATTCATGAGAAATAACTATGGTCTGATAACTTGATTGTAGAATGTGATTCTGTTAAACCAAGCCCTTATTTATTTATTCATTCGTTCCATCTTTCCCCAAGGAGCAAAAAGGCAGCATACATTGCACTCCATCTTCCTATTTTTCTACACTGGCAATTTATGAAGCACCCCCAAATTACTAAGTGACCTTCTCGCCCTTGAATATATTCAGTCATTAAATATGAATTTAGTGCATTTAGTATATTTTATTTATACATAAACTATGTTTTTTAGGATCTCTTGAATTTTGACGATCCTTTAAATATTGAAGCTGCAGAACATCATTTACGTGACAAAGTGAGTAGCAATGTATTGAAAATTACAATTCTACTGCTCATTTCTTAAACATTCATGTGGTAGTTTTCAAAAGGAAAATATGTAAATTAATATTTTCAAGGTATCGTGAAGCTAAAATGGATCTAAGATTAGATATAAAGAAGATATAGCAACCTGACAGGTTGTTTTATACCAAGAATATCAAGCCAACAGAAAACCATCATGTTACATGTTAATGCTACGAGAGGATGAAACAACTGAAGAAAATGATTGCTTAAAGGAATTTAAAAATTGCCTAATGGGAATTTCTATTTCTTGAGTTGGTTTGAGTAGCTTTGTTGAAGGAGTTTTGGCTGTAGGTCAGTAATTTTAGACTAATTTTCTGAAGAATATTAAGTTCTGACAATTAGGAAGTAACGATGTACAACAAAAACAACAGTATTTTCTGAGAACTAGGGCAAGCTGATTATCTGAAATTAGGAGGGTCATAACAGCACTTTTTTACTTCTGTGAATCTAGATTGCTTGGGAGCCCCAAACTCAAACTCAAAAAATTGCCAATTGGAAAAAATATGTATTTTTTAAAAGCAAAAAAGCCTCAGTGTAAGGTAGAAAAAAATAGGAAAGCTAATATCAGTTCTGTCATTCCCCCTATTTAAAACATCAACCATTTTATCTAAGTGTTTATTAAAGATACTGACAACTACATAGCATTGATATTTGTGGCATCCTACTTGTTATCTGTCTTCAGTTTGATGAGAAGCTGACAGCACTCTGAGTATGATTGAGAAATAGCTACACTTTATAAAGTACCTACTCAATTTTCATGCCCTCCAGACATTACCTTACCAAGTTATTTATCAGCATATAATCAAATATTTATTGAATTTACTGAAGTGCAAATAAATCACTATGCCCTTTCCAAAAACTGTTAAAGAATAAATTGTTAAGTAAGCTGTCCAAGCAAAAATGAGGTAATATTAGTCTGAAAAGATTTCTGCATAACCAGTTTAGAATTAACTCTATTTTAATATTTTATTGTTTTCAAAGTTTTAACTAGATGACCTCTTTACCAGTCACTCTAAAGTAGTGGTCACCAACCTGTGGGCCCCGGCCCACTGGTGGACTGCCAGAAGATCTGAGTGGGCCGCCAGGGGTCTGTTCGGCCAGCATGGCACCCAAAGATTGACCCGCATAGTATCCGGAGGCCCAGAGATCAATCCGCGGGGCTCCAGGAGGCCTGGAAATCGGCCCACAGGTGCCCAGAAATCTATCCACGGGGCTCCGGGAGGCTTCTAATTCGGCCCGCAGACCATTCTCCAGGCCTCCCGGAGCCCTGCGAATCAATTTCTGGGCACCCGCGGGGCTCAGGGAGGAGCCGGCATGCAAGTGAGGAGGAGGGAATGGAGCCAGAGCAGTATGTGTGTGTGTCTGTCTGTCTGTCTGTCTGTCTGTCTGTCTGTCTGTCTCTCTCTCTCTCTCTCATTCTCTCTCTCTCTCTCTCATGCTGTGTGTGTGTCATTCTGTCTCTTTCTGTCTGTCTGTTTCTCATTCTCTCTGTCGCTCATTCTCTCTTTTTCTCTTATTCTCCCTCTTTCTCTCATTCTCTCTTTCTCTCTCATTCTCTCTTTCTCTCGATCTGTTTGTTATAATTTTTGTTATAATTAAATAAAGTTTTTGAATTTTGCTATATTAAATAGGTGCCTATTATATTAATAAAACGGTTCCCTGACCATTATTTTACAAATGCATGTAACTTTAAAAAAAAATTCATATTGGTGGGCCTCGGGATTTCAAATTGTGAATTTGGTGGTCCCCGAGGTCAAAAAGGTTGGCAACCATTGATCTAAGCCGATTTTTGGCTTCATAAAGCAAGGCAATTTTTCAGATATCAGATTCATTATTTAATTGATATTAAATAACGGAACTAGGTACAAATATTTTATTTATAAAAACTTTTTATTAACATTCACATGAATATATTCTTCCTAATATAAGAAACATAAATATTCAATTAGACAATTGAAATTTTAATGTGTTAGCATTTTTTATCATAGGAGAGCCAGTTTGGTGTAGTGGTTAAGGCATTGGGCTAGAAACCAGGAGACTTACTTCTAATCCTGCCTGAGGTACAAAAGTGAAACTGGGCCAGTCACTTTCTCTTAATCGTAGAAAGGCAGCAATGGCAAAACACTTCTCTGTACATTATTGCCAACAAAAACTGTGGGGACTAGACCAGGCAGTCACCAGGAATCAAAAACTGACTCAAAGAAACAAACATTTTTATCATGGGAGAAAATTCAAATGAAAAATAGTTTTCCCTCTAAAATAGTTAGAATACTAGTACAATTTTTAGAATTGGAAATAAAACAGCTATAAGAAACAGGAAAAACAACACATCAGTTTACTCAATGGCTCAAAACGCATAGGAGCCAGGTTCAGTATAGTTTTTCACACATAAATGGAGATACCATAAAAGGAGTCTTTCATCCTTAATTACTAGAACATGAAATGGAGAAACAGGTTCCTTGTTTACTGGACACCCTTTAGTCCATTATAGGTAGGCATCTTCAGATATTTTTTTTAACTGTCTTAGAGTGCCATACTATAGCATTTCAGCTGCACATCTTTTATTAAGATTAATTCTCAGCAGTTTCATAGGTCATGTTTGTTCATTAAGGACCCGGAAGCGAGAGAGACTTTTTGAACACTTTGAGCCTTCCTGAACGCCCAGGATATGGTGGTGGTGGAGAATCATAATTTTCTCTTAACGCCATTGCTTGATCATAAGTTGGCAATCCTATCTGTCCAATACTGTGAGGAGAGACAGGATTTAAAGAAAACTCTTCTTGTCTTCGGAAGATGATGGAAGAGTTATGCCTTCTGCAGCTTCTGCGCCTAGAATAAATAAAACTTTATTAGGATCAATCAAAACTCGGGCTAATTAATCAATTGAAACAGCTAACTATTTTCAGATTCTTAGTTTGGAAGTTAATTAATACAATCTTATTAATCTAACATGTTAAGGGTGGGAATTTTAAGAATATTAATCCCATTATATCTAAAAGAGGTCACATTGGGGAAGGTGTTTTTTTTTCTCTTCTTTTTTCAATACTTTCAATACTTCCCTTCATACATACATTCTTTAGATTCTGATATACCATGGAATGATAATTTGATAGTTATAGAGATTTGCACATATTTTTTCTGAGAGAGATGAAGTGACCTTCCTATGAAATCAGGGCCACATATATACACTGCAGTGAACCAGTATTCTGAAAAATGGCTTGGATCAGGCAATCCTCTACTTTCCTTGACATCTGCTGTTGGAAAAAACCACGATTTGTTAAATTGCAACGATTGTTACTTCTGATTAACAAAGAGCACAAACCAAGGGGAAAAATACTTATGAGTTTACTTATTGCAAGAAAAACAAGCCCAAATTCCTGGTTGATGAGTAATACTAAACAAAGCATGGATGATTTCATCAGATTTGTTAGCTTTGCCAAGTAGCAGCAGAAGCAAAAGCAATGACAAAATGAACCAGGAAATGACTCGTTTTCAGATAAATCAGAATTATTCTAGTTTGGTCACAAATACTGTGAACTTGAGGTCCAAAGGTGTATGTTCATGTCTCATTCTAATATGAAAATTCATGTTAGAATTTTCTATGCACTTTTAAGAGGTAGCAAGGCTTCTGGACCGTGAGGCACACAGAAGCAAATAGACATTAATCTCAAAGTCAAGGCCATTTCTGTTGTTAAACTGTTAAGTTCCATAAATTATTTATAAACCCATCAGAGTTTTTAATAGCAGTAGAATTTTAGGATAAAAATTAACTATTTGAGCCATTTGAACTGTAGTATTAAGTTTCTTGAAACAATTTTATATTGAATTGGGGGTGCTGGAATTTTTTGTTACTGAAATATCCTTTTTAAAGATGCATCTTTGTAATTACTGTCTTTTGAGGAATAATTATCATTAAATGAAAATAAAAATTTCCAGGTCGATGCAACCTAATCTCAAAGTCTGTGGTTTATTTTCTACCAAATCTTAAGGCATCCCAAACATGGTAATTTTTTTTCATTTTAATCCCAGAAAAATCCCTGCGAAAGTAGGTTAAATTGAAAGTGACTGGTTCAAAGTCACTCAGTAACATTGTTGGACAACTTGAACATAGTTGCCTTAAAAACAGACTCACAAATCTACTTTAGGAGCACTACCGTTACTACGTAGATCACTTCTTGTAACTACACACAACGGTGTTCTAATGTCTAAACTTAATTTTCAGAAGTTTCAAATAATTTTATTTCAGGTTTATTTCATATTGTTTCATTTACTTTTGATCAATAAAAGCTACGTATCTGCTTTCTGGTTTTATATCCTTTCTGGTTATTCTGGTATAGTTACAATGCACTGACTTATAAAGTAGCTTATATGTGGGAAATGGAAATAACAGATCTGATAATTGGTAAAATGTTACTCTAGAAACCGATTGACAAATTTAACAGTTTGCAGGTAATACAGGATAATTATATATATTCACATTTTCTTAGATTAATGGAAAAAGGCACTACATTTGAAAACAAAATAATGCTAATAGGTATTCGTTATATTTTATACATTTATGTATTGATCTAATTATGGGAAAGTAGAGATTAAGTTGAATTAAACATTAATTATCTCACTAACTTTTCTCATGAAATTTTAAGCTGTCTTTTAAAGTTCTGAAGAAATGACAGCTTATTACAACAATGCAAATCTTTCATGGGGAAATAACCAGCTGAAATTTAGGGCAAAACACAGTCAATGAAATATAATCTGTTTCTATTTGCATTTGACATGTATGTTGATTAATATATCTTTACAAATATCTTTATTGATGGGGCACTTGTTTATTGTAGGCAATAATGTACAGATAGGATAAGCATGAAAACAAAATAGTTATAGAAAGATAAAAATATTTTTAAAATAGTCATCTCAAAATGACACAGACCAATAGATATGGGCCGTGAGTTATATCTTTCCAGACCACAACATCTCATAGTATTTGAGACAGAAACTGCCATTTGTTATTTAAAGAAGCCAAATGACAATTATACAAGAAGTAAATTTCTGCCATTACTAATGGTGATTCCCAAAACGACAAAGTGAAATGCTACTTTTATGAAAAGAATCAAGGTCTTCTATTATTATCAAAGACTACTGAAGGCTGCTGAAGTTATTATTCTGAATTCACTGTTTGACACAATGCTGTGAGATATGTGCATAAATTTCTTACACCCTTTGGAAGAATTTAAAAAGGTAATATTCCATAGAAGCTGAGAAGAGAGTTGTTGATACTACATGTCATGATGTTTAGAAATTGCTGTGGTTGATTCAAAGGATTAATTATAAATAATGTTCAAACCATTCCTTTTTAGTGAAAATATTAATGGTAAATAGTCATGCTATGTTGCTCAATTTCCACTCATCCAATTTTTAAGAAGCTGTATCATACATTCATAGGCTATCGACTAAAAACTTATTTGCAAGGATTAAAGCTTTCTCCCACAATGTTTTGTTCCTGAAGAACATGTTAAGGGATAACCTGAGTAACTAACCATAAATAGCAACTTGTTTAAAGAATCATCCACATTCTAGGAACAATACTATTCTAGACATGCTTTAGCTACAACTGATGGCCCTAAGGATCAGCTTTCTCACTCCTTTAGAAAGATAATCTATGTGATAAGATGTATATTGTAATGCACGTGTCATGAAAAAAGATGCCTTTTTATTTTCAGATTTGGAACACCAGCCCCCTAACTGCCAGAAAATATGAATTGTTAATGTTTATTACACATATTGCAATATTCTAGGAAACATATATAAAAATATAGAAACATTAATGTGTGCTTTAATCTTTATGAAAGTATCAATTTCAAGATACTATGCTTTATTTAATCTGTTTAGGAAATTTGAAGAAATTATGACGCAGATATAGATTTTATGCAAAACATAAGAAAAAGTCATAAATTCAAGCCCTGCTGCATCGACCGCTGAAAATAATCCAAAATGAAACCCTGAAGAATTGTAGAATTCCTACTGAATTACATAAACCAATATTTGGATTCAGCATAATGCCACTTTCTAAATTCCTCTTTATTCTTATCCATGTTCATTCTATCCTTCAATTCCTAATTATTAGTGGATTGCAAGTTTTCTTAAATTCTCAAATCTTGTCTGTGAGGGGTTCTTTGTGTTCTCGGATTGGTTGTTTTCTTGCAGACCTTTCATTATCCAAACGAAACATCATAAGGGCTAATAAAGGGTGGGGTTTGCACTCTCTCTATATATACTAGTGGCTTGCCCTGTTGGTGGGGGGTGATCTTAGAGGTTCTTTGGGATGTTTACTGTTGGTTTGTTTGACAGTTCCTTGTTGGAGTATTGTTTACTTGTTTGTTTGTCTGATGTTAATCTTAAAGTTAACCTATGCTCATGTGGGTGTTCATTGCTGGTGGGAAGGTTTTTTGTCTTTTTGTTTCGTTTTTAGCCTGTTGATTGTCTCTTTTGCATAATATATGGATATTGTTTATGTCCATGTGTCAACTGATGGCTAGTTTGTCAGAGTTCCAGGCTTCTAGAAATTCCCTAGTGGTTTTGAACTTGGCTTGGTCTAGGATGATCACAGTTTCCCAACTGAAATTATGCTTAAGTCTAATATAGTTTGTCTATTAGAGACATTAAACTAGCTGTAATGTCCTGGGTCAATCATCTTCACCTCTTTGAATATTAGAACTATATTTGTTCTTTCAACCCCTGTCACATCAACAATTCTCCAGGTACTTACAGCATAAATCCACGCAGGATATAACTGGCAAATGTAAACATAAATACAAAATATGTCTTGATACAACAATAGGTTTAATGTTGATTTCAACACTGAAAATGATATTGGTAACTATAGCATTTATTTTCTTACCCTGGTAATCTTGGTTTGCATTTTCTTTGGCACAAATAATAAATAAGCAATCCAAGTATAATCAATAGTACTCCAATTGCAATCAGTCCAGTCAAAAGTCCTATAACATCAATCTTCTCTACTGCTTGACCACCTGCAAATAAAGAAAAGACAGTTAATTGCATCCAACTCTTGAATTGTTTCCTAATCTACCCTAAGTCACACTTTAATCAAGTATTGCCAGAAAATATGATCATAATATGCCAATATAAACTCCTTAAGTTGTTTTCTAGATTTATAAAAGTAATATACCCATTATCCATCTTTTGAAGCACAATTCTAGTTCTTAAATACCAAAGAATTAGGTGACAAATAACAATAAGAGAACTGAAGCAGTCTCGGACTTCCTGTGGCTCCGCAGACACTGCAAGAAGGATTCTTCGGGTCCGCCAGCCCCGCAATCGCATTAGCCGCCTTGACAGCCGAAAATCAGCTATCGGGCGGTTGGAAAGCCTTTCTCCCAGCAGAAGAGGGAAAAGTGAGCAGCCAGATCTGGGTAGAGCTCCCCTAGGGCCCCTGAGCTTATTCCTGGGGCTGAAAGG
>JANHFO010004967.1:45209-57514 GCA_032468095.1 Pareas carinatus
ATAAGTTCGAAATAGATCTATCCTAGTCTTCCTTGAATTTAATTATATGTCAGCACAAAAACATCTAACACAATATAATTATACCTCTATGTATATAGGTACCAACTGCAGTGAAATACCTAGATATAGGAACATGGATTTCATTATTTATTTAGCGCATGGTAAGCCCATCATAATTCTCCTAAGCTTACAAATTCAAGGATTGACTCTCAATATAAGCGAGACTTTATGGGGTTGCATGTAGAAAGTCTCTAGGATTTCCCTGATAAGCACTCAGGGGGGCATCCTTCCGCTATGTGCTGAACTGTCTGCTTTGAGGCACCGCAGCTACACTCTGGGGAGGGGAGTTTCCACCATTTATACAGGAAATCGTCGGATCGGCCATGGTGGGTTCTGATCCTGTTAAGAGTTGTCAAGGTCTTGAGAGGTAGGTCAAATCCTCTTGGGTCATCTGTTAAAGAGAAAATATTGTGATACTCTGGGAGCAATGGATAACCATTCTTGCATCCAGGCCTGGTATAGGGCAAAGTCCTTCTGCAATAGGTTTTTAACTGTCCTAATAGGTGGGTGTCTAGGGCGGAGTCTATTTTTTATGGCATCAGGGATGTCAGCATTAATTGGTAGGTGAGTATTGCTGATTGTTTTCTTGTATTCTCGTACAAGTGTGTTTTCCCTCCATAAGTGTGGGGGGGGGATATTGCACAGTACTGGCAGCCAGAAAGTAGGGGTAGATCTTATTGTCCCTGATATGGTGCACATGGTCTGGTTCAGCTGAGAGTCGATCATTCTGTTTAGTCGGACAGGTGAGCAAAATTCTGCGGTTGAGAAGACAAGGCCAAGGACTGAGGAACATTGGGTGGACACCGAGGAGCCAATGGTGGTGCCACACAGCTTTTTAAATATGTCATTCCCTGATTGTAATTTAGTTGCAGTCTTCTTGAGATGTTCTCAATAAGACAATGTTCTATCTAGGGTAATCCCTAGATACTTGGAGTATTTATTGTGTCCAAGGCGAGGATCCTTAAATTGAATGTTTAGTTTACAATGAACCATCCTGTTGTTGAGATGGAAGCATTTTACTTCAGTTTGGTCCAGATGGTGGTCCATCTAGTCTGTCCTTTGCATTTATTTGTTTTTTTAATTAATTAATTCATTTTCATTATTATTCTTATATTGTATTTATTTTTATTTTAAATTTTTGTCGCATGATGTCATAATGTTTCTCCCAAGTATCTTTAAACATCTGCTTCCAGAATGGTTTTGGTGAGGCATAATGAGATTTTGCAAAGTTTCAGTACAGAAATTAAGTTTAAGGAGAGTTCCCCTGAATCTCCAAATCAAATCAACTTTCCAAATCAGATGTCTTCATAATGAATTAGAAAATCAGATTAGATGCTTCTGAACTGATTCAGCCATTTAATGGTCTTTTGTGTGCTTTTACCCCAAATGGAATTAACTTTCCAAATCAGATCTACTATCTGATTCAGAATTTTTAATTGAATCAATCGGGTGATCAAGAAATCAATCTTACTAACCTTTCTAGATATCCTCATCAACAGAGGGAATGGTAGCAAATAAGAAACATAAATCTTATTGTAAAACCATCCATACCAACTAACACAACCTGCCACAAGAGGAGCTGTGTAAGAATTTTATTCAGACAAGCACAAAATGTAGCAATCTAGAACACCAAAAAAAGGAAACAGACCCCTATACAACATCTCCCAATAAAATGGATACTCACACAACTTTATAAAAAAAGTGCCTGATTGTGCAACCCACTACAGCACAACAAATGCAAGCTATTAAAAAGATAAAACTACCTGAGGACAAACATGTCAGAAACAACCAACAGACTATTCCACATGGCATCATAATAGCACCCAAACTAACTGAAGCCCTTGAAATCATCTTTAGTAAATCAAAGCTGAAAAAAGAATCATCTACAACATAAAATGTAATGACTGTAAGAGTCATTATGTAGGACAGACCAGCAGTAAACTATGTGAACACCAGCAATAAAAGACATGATGAAAACTCCTTAATTTCTCAACCATAGTGTGAGCTTTGGAATTTAACCCAAGTTATTTGGAAAGAACTGACACGAACAATTTGCTAAGAACTGTGTTTTTATTCATTTATAAATGGTCTCCTGGCAACCAACCAAGAAGTTAGTTTGGCCAGGAAGCGTTCTCCACCCCTTTGCTCCCATTTTTATAACAGTTGCACAAATAATCCAGTCCCTTGGTCCAACCCTTCTACAGATGTCACAGTCAGACCACCTTCCTCTATACTGCCCACTTTGGCTATTACCAGAGAATCGGATGTTTCCCACAAGTTATATTTCATCATGCAACATTCTTGGCCTTGCTAACTATGTTCCCATTTCTTCAGAAAACCATGATTTGCACAAACATCTGAGAATAATTTCTTCTTCTAACCTCTCCCAGACCTTTTGGACGTTCTTGGACATCATCAGGACAAACATAACAACCTATTGTTTTGGTACATAATTACTGTCACCTAGTAACATTGGCTAACATTCATGGGATACAATTTATGCCAAGTTTCAGTGGTTCAGGTCACACAGAGGACAAACATGGAGTTTCTCATGTCAAGTCTAGTAATGTAATCATTCAGGAATAAACTAGTTAACTGCATATCTCACAATAGTTTCAACAGGGAAATTGTGAGCATTCTACCCTAAGCTGAATCCAAAAATACAAGGGAATTCCTGGAAGCTTGGCATTCAGACAAATCAATCAATCAGAATAGAGATGGAAGGAACCTTGCAGGTCTTATAGACCAACCCTCTGCTCAAGCAGGAGACCCTGACTTCTGATTGCAGCCTCTGTTGAACGAAGATGAGGCAGCCAGAGCTCCGGCTGCTGTAAGTTCCTTCATTCCCTGTTCGGGGGCCCTGAGAGGTCCTAGGTCACCCTGGAGGGGTGACTGAAGAGGGGGTGCAGCAAAAACACATGTCAGGTGGTGGCCAGCACAAACAATTTTACATTCTGACCCCTTTTCTCCGGAGAGGAGAAAGAGCGCTTGTCACCATTAAGGCAGAAACTGCTGAACATCAAAACAAACATCAAGAGGGAAGGGAAAAAAGGAAAGTTTTGGACTTAAATTCAAAGCATTAAAAATCAGATATAATAAGGATTTAATTTAGACTTTGGACTTTGAGAAAATATAAGTAAATAAAAAATAACAAAAAATGGAGACTACACAAGAGGAAGACGGCATAATGCACAGTCCCATAATAATTGAACTCTTTCAGAACATTCAGAATTCCAGAGCACAGAGAGAAATAGCAATGAGACTAGTATATGGAAAAAGTTTTAATGGCAGCAGGAGGTGAAAAAGGTGAAGGAACAACAGAAAACAGAGACTTGCAAGATATGGGGGCACGAAAACAAATGGATCTAAAACCTCTTCCACAAAATCTCTTTCACCAAATATATGACAGCAAAGCATGCTCGAAAAATTTAGACTTTGGGAGAATAGTATAGAGGGAAAAGATGGCAATACCTGAAATAGGGAGATTGTAATTAATTATATTATTAAATCATGTTACAACCTCTAGTACGGCCCCTTTTATGGGAGGAGGCAAATGTCTCCTTTTTTCCATCCTTTAATCCAATCTCATGAATAATTAGGTTTAGAAAGCCAGTACTTTTTTACGTTGTCTTTTTGTTATATTGTGTTAGATGTTTTTGTACTAACACATAATTAAATTCAAGGAAGACTAGATATATTACATAGATAACAAAACAAAAAATAATTAGATTTAAATTACAAGTAAGAAATAACTATAAATAAACAGAAAAACACAATCATACACTATTCATGCTTAGATCTCATGAGATCAATAACCTGAAGCCTGCCGAAAAAGTCAGGTTTTCAAAGCTTTACGAAAAGTCACTAGGGTGGAGATGGTCTGGACCCCTGGCGGTAATTGGTTCCAGAGAGCCGGAGCAGCCACAGAGAAGGTCCTTCCTCGTAGACCCGCCAACCGACATTGTTTAGTTGATGGGACTCGAAGAAGACTAACTCTATGAGATTGAATAGGTCGCTGGGAGACGTGCGGTAGAAGACGGTTTCATAAGTAGACTTGTCCCAAGCCATGTGATCACCAAGACCTTGAATTGAGTCCAGAGACCAATAGGGAGTCAGTGCAACTCACGGAGAATTGGTGTGATGTGGGAGTACCTAGGTAAACCCATAATAGCTCGCACGGCTGCATTCTGGACTAACTGTAGTCTCCAAATAACTTTCAAGAGTAGCCCCATGTAGAGCTATAGCATTGCAATAGTCTAATCATGAGGTGATAAGGGCATGAGTGACTGTGCAAAGTGCTGGCTGGTCTAAAAAGGGCCACAATTGGTGCACCAGGTGAACCTGTGCAAAGGTCCCCCTAGTCACAGCAGTCAGATGGTGGTCTAATTTAAGCTGTGAGTCAAGTAGGACACGCAGATTGCAAACCCGTTCTGAGGGAGACAATTTCTCTCCCCCTAGAACTAAGGATGGACAGACGTTATGATCCTTAGGAAGCAATATCCACAGTCACTCTGTCTTGTCTGGGTTAAGTCTGAGTCTGTTCACTCCCGTCCAGACCCTGACAGCCTTCCATCATCAGCACATCATGTCCACCGCTTCATTGAATTGATGCAGAGTGGAGATATAAAGCTGTGTATCATTAGCATATTGCTGATATCTCATCTCGAATTGTTGGATGATCTCACCCAATGGCTTCATATAGATATTGAATAGGAGGGGAGAGAGGACCGAACCATGAGGTACCCCGCAATCGAGGGGTCTAGGGGTCGATCTCTGTCCTTTTGTCAATACCGACTGTGAACGATCAGAAAGATAGAATGAGAACCATCGCAGAACGGTGCCCCCTATTTCTAGCTCTCTTAATTTTAAAAGTATACCATGGTCAATGGTATCGGAGGCCGATGAGAGGTCAAGTAGCATCAAGATGGAGTAGTGACCCTCATCTCGGGCTCGCCAGAGATCATCCATCAATGTGACCAGAGCGGTTTCTATGCTGTAGCCAGGCCTGAAACCAGACTGAAAAGGGTTTAGGTAATCTGCTTCATCCAATGACCGTAGAAGTTGCATTACCACCACTTTCTCTACAACCTTCCCCAAAAAGGGTAGGTTATGTCAACCAATGTTTGCAATAATTCCAAAATATCCTGACTTTTTAAAAGTGTTCCTTTGGAAGAATACTTAAAAGCCAGGAAACAAAAGATGGAAAGAGTAAGAATCTTGACTGATGCTACGAGCCATTTCTATACCTGCTTAATTCTTAAATGGAATGACAGGGAGCTTCCAGTACGACAATTTGAATGTTATTTGGTGGAGAGTGGCACAAAGTAATGATAAAAGCTAGAATAAAGATACAAAAATATCTGATTTTTTTAAGAACCCTATTTTTCACATTCAAGTTCTAGTTGCTAAACCTACACACTATATTCAGTCCAAATTAGAGAACTTGCCATGTATTACCTTTTTCACTTTTCATTATATTGTAAGCCTCCCAAGAGTCACTATATCAGTAATCTGAGTGGCATAAGAATTTAATAGTAAGTAAATATAAATAAAATGTATATTTAGTTTCTAAATTTGTTTTTAATTGATATATTTAATTTATGAATTTGTTTTTAATTGATATATTTAATTAATAATTAATTATATTTAACTTACAAAATAAATAAAAAACTTGATGCATGCTAAGATACAGGTAGTCCTTGACTTATGACCACAATTGAGTCCAAAATTTATATTGTTAAGTGAGACATTTGTAAAGTGAGTCTTTTCCCATTTTACGACCTTTCTTGCCATAGTTGTCAAGTGAATCACTGCAGTTGATTAAGTTACTATCCTGGCTGTTAAGTGAATCTGGCTTCCCCATTGACTTTATTTGTCGGAAGGTCACAAAATGAGATCACATGACCACAAGAGACTGCAACCGTCATAAATATGAGTCAGTTGCCAAGCATCTGAATTTTGATCACATGGTCCTGGGGATGCTGCAAAGGTCGTAACTGTGAAAAATGGTCATAAGTTACTTTTTTGGGGTGCCGTGTTACCTTTGAACAGTCACTAAATGAACTGTTGTAAGTTTAGGACTACCTGTACTACAGCTCAGTAGAATGTAGAAATATGTTCACTGAAGTTTTCCATAGCTTAAAAAGCTCAGCAAACCCATTTCATGCAACTCTTTTCACTCAATGAAAAATATAGCATCTAAATTAGCAGTAATTTAATTTATGAGGCAATGAGTATACTCAAATAGACTAAATGATAAGAAGTATACAGCTCTTACTTACTTGTTTAAGTAAAAATTCTCGCTCATCCAGAAGTCTTTTTAATCTAATGTCTATAAGAGAAAAAAAAGATATAAAACACTGCATGTGTTACACATTTTTAAAGAAAGGTAATGATGAAGGTTAGTGGGGCAAATAATAAATGAAATTATGCACGTACCACAGTAAAGGATGTCACAGACAGGACTGGGAAGGGATTTTCAGCCAAGGGAGGTTATGCCAATCTCACAAAGCATGCTTGTCACTTCAGTAGAAGGACCCAGCAGCATACAAAGCACTATCTTCTACTGTTAGCATGCAGATATTCTACGGTCAAACACTGGAATACAAAAATCTCACAAATCTTTTATTGTTCAAATATATATAATTTTACAACATAAATTTTAAAACACAATAATCAAACTGTGCATAGTTCAAATGTCATGAAAGGGAACTCAGAGTATGTGGGAATATGAATCTAGCGCCTACCTACAACAGTTTTTTTGTGGAATTGTTCAGTATTGCAGAAGCCACCATATAATCTAGGGGAAAGTGCATCTGCTTTAAGATGTTCCAGACAACTTTATTCATTCATTCTGCTGCATGCTGCGAGGCACTTTCTAGCACCAGAATTCAACACATTGCACAACCCTATATACTAATACATCCAAACACATTTTAAAAACTCTTTAATGTTTTTCATAAACTAGAAGCTAACACTTGCATTTAATGGTTTTAGATTTTTCCACATTAAAAGATTTGTCAATGTAAGGAGTCCCAAAAATTTGATACTGTTTTCAATTGTACAAAAATAAGTCTAGATTTCAAAACATCCATTTAATTCAAAATGTAAAATGTTACCCATTTTATACAAAATAATTACAAAGCGTTTCAAACACATACATTAAAGAGAATTAACAATCTTTTACAAGTCACTTTATGAACACATATAGAAGTCGCTTCTTTACAATCTCTTTTAAGGTTAGAGCAATACTCCATTCATGGCTCTCTCCACTGCCTAACTTTTAATTTTCCTTTCAGATTATTTTTATAAATGGGAAATTAGCAGCCACAAAATACCAGCATCTATTATTATTTATGTTTACTTCAGAACAATGCCTTTAGATTCACACATGCCAAACATTCTTAATAGATAAGAATCATAGTTGGCTGAAGGTCAGGTTTGGAATTACAGCAAAAACTTGGAACCATGCTTGTAATCCAAAGCACTCGTATATCAAAGCAAATTTCCACATAAGAAATATTGGAAACTCAGATGCTTCGTTCCACAACCCAAAAATATTTATATAAAAATGATTAATACAAAACATAAAGTAACAATAAAACCGCTCTCCAGTTGCTCTGCTCTCCTCCGACTCTGCTCCCCATGTGTCTCCTCTTTATTCTCCCTTCTCCTTCCCCTTCCTTTGGCGCAAATCGTTGCCAGTGAGCTGGGGCTCTGTGGACTCTGGGTTCGGCACAGAGGAAAACCACAGAACACAATTGAGCTGCACAAATGCTCTGATCAGACTAATCAGCTGTTTGGCACAGAGGGAAGCTCCAGAGCCCCGCTACACTCATAATGCAAGGTATCACTTGTTTATCAAGTTATCATTAAAATTATTAAAAATATTTTCTCGTCTTGCAAAACATTTGCAAACCAAGTTGCTCGCAATCTAAGGTTTTACTATATATCCTTTTTTAATTAATTAAAAAATGTAAAAGCTGAGTATTGGATTTCCTATACAACGGTACCAGTTGGGAATGTCTTCTTTTCTTTGCCTAACCCTTTCTCCCTTTCAAATAATTTGTACTGAGTGCCTCCCTAACAGTTTGGAGCAACATGAGGAATCTGGAGAGGAGGGATTTCTTTTCCCATCAGATGAACACATTGGGATGTAAGCAAACAATACCATTCTGACAAAATGATTATGTATCCAAATGGTTCACTTCATGGAGCTGAATACAGAACAGCCAACCTTTATATTATAAACTTGGAAGATCAAGCACTTTTCACATTTATTTTGGAGATAATTAACAGGTTTTTCTCTAATATTTTTGCTGCAAATAGTAAACAATTCAATATTTTAGAGGGCTCTAACTAATAACATAATAAAATTATGAAAATATACAAGTTGCTTGCAAAAATGAACACTTCTGTAATAATCTCATATAAATTAATCTTGCAACATGGAGCATACTCAAAAACTAACAATAATTCAAGCTAATAACAAATTTAGTAAATAATTTCATATTTACTGAAAGCAAGAACATTTGAATTTAGTGGAAATCATGTGAGAATTCTTTAATATAAAGAAAATTATTTTCTAATGAATGGCTACTACATGAAAAATAAGCTGAAAATAAAAGTGAAACAACTGAACAGTATTAACCATCTCAGATAAAATAGTAATTCTTTCCAATGACAGTTTCTTCTCTCTTGTCTTGTCTAATTATCCTTCATCTCTTTTCCCACCCAAAAGATAGAATGCTTATTTTACAGATACATTTCTCAGCATAGGAAATGAACAATAATTATAAAACAATTTCTTTAAAACTATTAATATATCTTTTAAAACATGTATATCATTTGCTGAAATGGCAGTTGCAAAAAATAAAAAATTAGAACTATTAGCTAAATCAATTTTACAAACAAATGAGAAGAGACATTTTAAAATAGAAAACTTTATTTCCATTATATACATTTGATACTATATTTTTGTTTTTCTATTTTAATGTAATACATTGTTACACTGCTATATGGCTATACAAATTTTAGAGTTTGCATTGACTTTTAACTTCAGTATAGTAAAGTAGAAAATAAAATTACTTTATTTACTAAAAGTGTTCCAAGTTTTATATGCTCATAACTGTTCTGTTTTAAAAAGTTTTATATGCTCATAAATGAAAAACTTTCAGATTTATTTTAGCCATTATCTTTTTTAGAAAAAAAAAAGCCAGCGTGTTAAATAGTTTATTATGAAACTGCAGAAATTTTTAGTTATTAGAGATATTTATTACAGAGACAATCAAGACTACATATTCCAGCAAAAATTAAAGGGATAGATTTCCCAATATAAGAAAATATTGGTTTACATTAAATTATATCTATTTCTTTGGAAGGCAATGCAACGAGAACAAATGATAGTATCTTTTAAGAAGATTGATTACAATTTGCAGTAAATATTACTTAATACAAGGGCTGAATATAAAGTGAATTGAAAGTTTTTATCATACGTAAACCTACATAGATTACAGTGAAAGAGACAGAAAAGAGAGACAAAACTATAAATGCTAAATTGAATCAAGAGCATGTCATTTATGTATGAACTGCATACACATTAAATTAAATTCACTAATTCAAACCGATAAGAGCTTAATTTGGTAAGAAAATTGAGTGTGACTGAATTCTATATGATTCTTAGTAATGATTTTTTTTACTATAAATAGTAATCAGCTAATTTTTACAGAGCTTTATGTCTATATCTTTGGCAATAGAAATAGTATTAATTTGAAGCGAGTGAAATATACACACAGTGAAAACTTGCTATTTCTCTGCAAATTATCATAATTTCATTATTGTAATTCATTCAGCTTGATCTTATGTTTTTGTTCAGAAAGTGTAACAGTATTGAAGCTAAAGTTCTATATAATAATTTGAAATCAAATATAAATGTATCAGACTAGTGCCATTTTATCAAAAAGCTAGCATGCATCCTAATAATTCCCAAGAATCTTCCAATCCTAGCATCCATTAAAATTCTTAAGAGAACAAATATTATATTTGATGGAATATTTAAAAGCAGCTCATTGAGAATTAGGATAATAGTTTTGATTAGACTGTACTTAAATGTGACAAAAAGGTAGCCTCCATATCCATACATTATTTACTACTTTGCATATTTTAGAGTATGACATTAATTCAATGTTAGAACTTCTTTCAAATGTTGACTTTTTGAAAATTAAAGATGCACTTTTGCTCTTTACAGATGCCTGGTGAATAATGTAGAACAATGATCCAGTTTTTGAGTTTATGACATAATGCAATCTTCCCGAGATTTACCTTTACCCTTCTTATACCTCTGTGTTTCCTCTTGACTTTCATTCATAACACTCTCCAGGTTTTGCAACTGTTCTGGTGTATAATCAGCAATTTGTACTGAACTGATTTCATCCAACAATTTACTTTTGTCCTCCAGCAGTTCATATTGTGTCTTTGTTGTTTCAGACACAGACAAATCAACCTGCACAAATTTGGCTTCTTCAAATTTATGTCCTTTCAGCTGCTGAATACAGTCACTTTCTTCCACAAGAGCCTCAGATTCAACTTCATCTGCTGAGATTACTTTTTCATTATCTTTATTAGTCTGATCATCTCTCTTTTCAGAAGTTTTCAATTCTCCAAAAGAAACTGCATCAACATCTAAAGCTTCATGATATTCTTCTACAGTTACTTTTTCACTCTCAGGTTCATTTTGTTCAATGAATTCAGTCTTCTGTGATTCAAGACAAGCAGCCTCCTCAATATCTGGCACAATACTATGAATTTCTTCATGCAATTTTCTCCGGTTTTTGCCCTCTTTATTTCTAGTACACGCTTCTTCAGTGCCCTCTTTCATTATAGTTGTAGTTACAGCAGACACAATAATATTGTCTTCTTTGTCTACACTCTGTTTTCTTGTAGACAAGTCTTCTTTATGACTGTCAACAACTTCTTTATTTATCATATCATTATCTGCCAGAGCTTCATCTACGCAAGTTGATTTTCTACTACAGCTAGAATCATTCTTTATGTTTACATTTGTTTCTTCATGGGTCTGGCATTTGTTTTGACTTATATAATCTACAATAGCTTGTTCTGCATAAACATCTTTCACAGTATATTCGTCATTCTTTTCCTCAAAATCTAGATAAGCATTGAATGCCTTCATATGTTCAACATTTTCTTTATTTGCTCCTAACTCTTGCTCATTTTGTTCATCAACAACAGCATCGTGTTTTGGAAGTGGTGACTGGATTTCTTCAATTTTAACTTGTTCTTGTTCCTCTCCAAACTCATTCAAAGTAACTTTTGTAATACATGATGCTCTTTTTTGTTCTTCTGCAGAATCTATTACTTGGTCCTCCTGCTGCAGTATCATACTTTGTGCCTCATTCTCTTTATTTGTTTCTAATTTTGGCCCTTTTGTAACAGCAATTAAGGTAGCATTTTGTTCACTTTTAAGAAATTCTCCGTTTAAATCTCCTTCAACAACCCCATTTTTTGATTGTTCACTATTAGGATCAATACTAGAGGATTTCATAAAGATAACATCTACCAATTCTGGTGAAGTA
Source organism: Pareas carinatus (assembly GCA_032468095.1). Taxonomy (NCBI): domain Eukaryota; kingdom Metazoa; phylum Chordata; class Lepidosauria; order Squamata; family Pareidae; genus Pareas; species Pareas carinatus. Next base: position 56,861 of record JANHFO010004967.1, read on the forward strand.
GAAATTGCCACGTGGCCATTATTTAAAAAATCTAAAGCTTCCCAAAATACTTCACTATTCCCCTCTGACTCATCAACTACAATATCTATTTGCTTTTCTTTATTTTGCTGTTGTGGAATTATTTCTAAATTGGCATGTATTTCCTGATTAATCTCAATACGTGGATCTACCATATTATTTTGAGTATGAGTTACATTTATATTTCTATCAGACACTTTCTCTTCTGAAATATGACTCGGTGAAGCCCCTTCAAACTTTAATTCACCTGAATATCGTTTTTCAAGGGAATAATCAATTTCTGGGATACATCCCGGGTAACTTTTTACAGGATCCTCAGATTTGCTATTTAATTTCAGTGTTGATATAATTTTGGATTCAGTGACTTTATTAGTCTCTACATTTTCATCAGCAGGCAATGTCTTTATTTCCAAACATGTGAGAATGATTTCCTGATCCTTAGTGTCCTCTGTGTTTTCCTCATGCTTAGTATCCTGCAAGATTTCTCTTTTGCCCATATTCTCCAAAATCTCATTTTCCATCTCCACTTCATTTGCTCTGCCTAAAAGATCATTATAAGAAAGTTGAAGGGACCACAATATAGATACTTCATTTAAGTATGATAAAGCTTACCTTTACACTTAAAATCCTAGAAGA
>JANHFO010004967.1:69586-82424 GCA_032468095.1 Pareas carinatus
AAAACCAAATTAAAATCAGTTTAAAATTATAAAAACAGTGGCTAAAAAGCGGGAGGAAGTAGGGGCCGGACTAGGCCCGTCCAGCTTGTGCGAAGAGATGTGTCTATATTCTGTCTCTGCCTCCCTCCCTCCTTCCCTCTCTCCCAGCACACACACATACACACTCTCTGGAAAGTTTCGATATGTTGAAAATCTTATCACTCATCCAGCAGTAGAAATATGACCATTTAATAAAATAAGGTTTCCTCTAAGATTCACATTCTTTCATGCTGATATAACTTCCAGGAAGCCAGCAGACGCCAAAAAGTGAGCCTTAAAATCTTCAGACAAAGGACTGCCGGGGTCCCCAATCTATTTTGGGGTTAGTGGCCTTGCACGGGGTTGGCGGAGAGGGGCGGGTGCTGGCAAGGATGCCCACTCATGTGTGAGTTCACCAATCACGCTATTTGGTCAAAATATGACCCGAGTTTGCCTTTTGAGTTGTGTGGACCCAGGTCCTCTGGATCACGAATCACTCCTCAAGGCCTCTTGACTGTTTAATTCATTGGTTGTCAATAAAGAAAGAGATAAATAAAAAATAAAAAAGGTTAAAGAAGAAATCAGGTAACAACCTTCCCAACTCAGATTTGCTAACCTTTTTTATCCTGCTTTAATGGGTTTCCTTAAACTAGACCTTATGCCAGTTTTTTCTCTGTTTTTCCGAAGTGCTCAAATTTTTCCACATTTTCTTTTAATTACTTAATAAGTGAACTTGTCCTAAAAGCTCAAGAGAGAGAGAAAATCACATGTGTCAGATGAGTGCAAATAAATCTGTAAGGGAATGCAGTAAGGGACCTTTTTATCCCAGGCGATATGTGAATCAGAACACAATTTCCCTTTCAAAGGAGCCCTATGATATCTCTTTTCAATTTACGCCCACCAAACCAGAAATCCTTTGCTGTCAATTCCCTCTATTCCTTTCGAGGGAGCAGCTTTGGTGACCACAGCAGGAAATGGGTGAGACAAGCTTCTGGGAATGGACAGAAATGGGTGGCAGAGATGAGCTACGATTCTGGTAGTATTTGCTACTCAAAGTGAAGGGACGCTTCACCTTCTCCTGGGACAATGCCAAGAGCCAGCTGCTTCTGCAAATGAACAGCCTCAAAGATGAAGACATGGCTGTCTATGTTTTGTAGAGTCGAAACACGAGGCCCAGGACACAGTAACCTCAAACCTTTTATTAAGTTCAGAACGAAGACAAAAGGCACCACATGGTGCTCGTCTTTTTAAACCCACCGCTAATCCCAGTCGGCCCTCCCCTCGGTTGTCTATCCCCCAATCCAGGGTCGGAGCGCTCCTTGCGGACTGCGCGGTGGTAGGCGCAACTCCGTTCGGCTCGGCCAATCCGGGGGCGGCGGCTTCCGTTTACTCTCTAGCCGCGCTGAACATGCGGCTGTTAACTGGAGCCGGCCGCGGCCAAGGAATCGCGCGGCGGCGGCTAACTTTGAACACAACACAGTCTTCCAGCAAAACAAGCCAAAGACCCAACATATTGAGGAAGTACTGAGAAAACTGTTCCAAAAGAAAAGAAAGAGACCAAACCAAAAGGTGCAAATGATTGATTAGTTCCCTTGGAGATACAGCACTTAAGGGGAAAGGCAGCTTTCCCCCATCCCACCCACTCCCTAGTTGCAAGCCGGGCTGGTGCACACTTACTTTACAAACTTGGAGAGCTGCACGAAGAAGGTAGTGCAAGCCAGGTTGGGGTCCCGAGAGGGAGAGAGGGGAAAAGTAAGAGGAAGAGGAGGAAGAAAAGGGAGCAGAAGGGGCAGGAGGAGGAAGAGGAGGAAAGACACAGAGCTCAGGAGTTGCAAGCCAGTTGCAAGTTTAGCCAGCAAAGAACCTTTGCACCCCGCCCCCAGTCCCGCCTCATCCCTTGCAGACTGCACCAATTTTGTGCACATAATCAACAAGTTTTCATCTAAGTTGCATTCCTTAATAGACTGTTAAGTAAAGTCCTCAAGTAGGAAGAAATAGATTCATTTTACTTCTAAATATGCATGCTGTTATTTTCTTTTCAAAAAATCAATCACATATATTTTACTAATGAGCGTGAATATGTTTACATAGACAAAAATGAAGAGATACTTTCATGACATTCTTACCGTAGGCACCAAGTATGATTCTTACAAAAATTATTTGTCTATTTTATCACAAATATCGAGAAACTCCTCTACTTTAGAATTCAAAATAATGAAGACAATTAAGAAGCTGTCACATACCTCCTTTTGTTGCTTCTCAAGTTCTTTCATCCGAATTTCCCGTGCTTCAGCTCGTGCTGCACGCTTTGCCGCAAGTCTTGCTTCACCCTACCAAAGGAAAAAGGTGTCACAAGATTGCAGCAACTTCGAAACTGAACTAGTTTGAAGGTCCAGGCTCTTATTATTGTATCTCTTATTAACTCTTATTGAGTTTACAACTATAAACCTGCATGGTAAGTTTAGATCAGAGGTTTCCAACCTTGGTCCCTTTAAGGCTTATGGAGTTCAATTCCCAGAATTCTCCAGCCAGCATGACTGCCTGAGGAATTCTGGGAGTTGAAGTCCACAAGCCTTAAAGGAACCAAGGTTGGAGACCTCTGGTTTAGATGATAGCCAGTGTGATGTAATGGCTAAGATACCAGTCTAGAACCCTGAAGACCATGAGTTTCTTGTCCCACTTTAAGACAGGAAGCCATCTAGGTGATCTTGGACCAGTCACTCTTTCTCAGTCCTAGGAAGCAACAAGAGTAAACCATTTCTGAAAATCTTGCCAACCAAACTGGAGCCGACACTGTCTTGATGGTATACAAACATACAAACTATTTTTAGAAATACTACATTCCTGAATGTTGTTGTGATGGAATTTTCTTCTGAAAATGTTGATACAATAGGGAAAGATCATTTATCCTCATTTATTCAAGGGAAGAGGAAGAAACCGAAAAATTAGAAGTGTGGAAAAACTCTTGAGATCCTGGCTCAAGTCACTTTCCTCTAGAACCCTAGAAACCCAGTGCCTTTCCAGGCCAGATGTTTACTCAGGTATTCAAAAAGTATCTCACTGAGATAGTAGGGTGTTTTTTTTCTTTTTAGATAAACCACTACTACCTTGAGTTGAGAAAGCAGCCCTCCCTATTTACAGTATAATAGGAAACTCTTTTACTAATAATTATTTGTTGAATGTGAACAAACTTGATAGTGAGTGGCTCATAAAGAGGCTAATCCTCAGTAAGCAGTTTTGAAAACTTTTATAAAATAGAACTTTCAGACATAAACAAAGTCATGAAAAAAGCAATAATGACAGCTTACTCCTTTCTGACTACAGCACTCAATTTATTTTATTTTTATTTATTTTTATCCCACATTTATTATTTTTATAAATAATTCAAGGTTGCAAATAAACCATATGCTCTTTTTTCATCCTATTTTTTCAACAACAATTTGGTGAGGTAAGCTGGCTGAGAGAGAATAACTGATCCAAAGTCATCCAGCTGGCTTACATGACTAAAGTGGAACTAGAATTTACAGTGTCCTGTGTTTCTAGCTTGGTGCCTTTTTCACATTTCAATTTATTATTTTTTCCTCCAATAACACCCATCAATCTGTTTTTCATAGCCAACAATGCAATCTCTTATCACCAACATTGACAGCGCAAGTCACCAGATTATAAACTGACAGCAAACCACTCATTAGCACTGATCATGCTATCTAGCTTGGGTAATGAAACGTCTGCAAGAAAACAAACAAGCTCAGAGAGAACCATGCAACATGGACTCCCAATTTTATACCAGATTCCTCTCTTCTCCCTTCCTGTTGAAAAAAACAAATCTTAATTCTTTAAGGTCTGTAATATGTAATACTTATTTAGCACCTTTTAGAGATATAAATAAATCTATGGAATTCAGATGAAGTTTTGATTCCATTGAAACTTACTGTATTAAGGAATATAGAAGGACAGGGTAGTTACATATTACCTAGAGACTACTTTTTCCCAGAATAATTTAATATTAATTGACAATATGCGAGTGTTTCTCTTCATGTTTTCCATTCAGCACACTTAAAAATGGAAGCAAATGACTCAGTAAATTTGTATTGGAACACCAGGCTGACTTTAGCTCATTGATAAAGTAGCCATTAAAAGAAGTAGAAAAGCCAGGGCAATGAATTTTTTAAATTATGTAGAAAATTCCAATGCTGGAGGAGTTGAAATGATGTTGCTATCAAATTTTTCTCTGCATTTATTTCTGTCTATGTAAGGAAATAACTACATATCCAAATATACAAACATCCCAGAAAAATATCTTATGAATGGAAGATTATCTTCATTCTCCAAACTATATACCCTATAACTTTTACTGATCCTGTATACAGTACTTAAAATTGATCTCATGAATCAGTGGCCTCCAACTTTTTGGGCACCAGAGACCAGTTCCATGGGAAAATGTTTTTCCAAGGATCGAAGGGGGCATGGTATTGCATGCTGCCTGTGTTAAGGTTGCTTTAAGAGCCCAAACAGCTGGTTTGCCATATATGGTTGTAGACCATGATGACTCATGGCAATTACTAAGACCAGAACGCTGATTGTTATAAAGCAAGAAGTCAGAGAGCATTACTCTCCATTGCTGTATCTGTGCTCCAGTGTTTCTATTTTGCTTGCTGGTTATTCTGGTTAGTTTATACTATATTGACTGCTATACTGTGTTGGACTGTTAATTGATATTGAATATTGAACTGTGCCTATATCTTGTATATAAAGACCTTTTATACCCTTTACATTCTGTGGGTGTGTGACATTGAGTTCATCGCTTCATCCTTGCACACTGCCTTCTGTATTTGCACTATCCTTGTAACCAAGAAATCTCAGCTTATATCTAACAGTTTCCTAGACAGTTCTGTATTTATTATCATCAACTGCCCTTTCTTCCTTCTTTTCTCACATTTTTCAGTCCTGAAGATAACTCTTGTCTTTTGGGAAATGATGCTTTGGCATGCATTCATGATGCCATTACAGGTCCTAGCCCATCAAGAAATGTGTTCACAAACCATGGTACTATGTATGACAGCAGAGAAATTATTCAGAATGTATAAAAGCTCTTCAAATGTATGCTGTAAATGTGAACAACTAGAAGGAACATTTATCATATATGGTGGATATGTAAAATGTGGATAGCAGATATTAGAATCAAATACACACTGTACTTTGATACAAAATATTTTAAATTTAAAGATCAATATTCGATTCAAGCCAGATTTTTTTCATTTTAGGACAAATGAGTAAACAGTTTAGAAATGAGCCATAGGAGATTATTTCAATGTATGATCACTGCAGCGGGATTATTGTATGCACATAGATAGAAAGATTCTACACTACTCACTTTGGAGGAATAGATGGTGAGGTTTAACAAATCTTACCGAGGTGCCGGGAAACCTCTTATGGACTTTTTGCATAAAAATGGGGAAAAATGAACTTGTCATTTATTGTTCTGAAAGATAGGATAGATTATAGAAATAAAACTATTAGATGTAATTTTAGAGAGGTTAAAATATAATTGTACTTTTAACTACTGTGAAGCCTTTTTAATATGTTTTTTCTTTCCTTTCTATTTTCCTTGCATTTTTTTCCTTTTCTTGCACATTTTGCTTTCACTTTGTTCTTCCTTTTTCTTCTTTATATTAGTTTAGATTAGATTTTAACTTTTTTTAAAGTTTCAACAAAAATCAAATAATAAAAGAAATATATTTACAATCATGAGAGCAGAATCTTGCTAGGCAAGAACCATATACTGTTTGTTTATTCTTAGTCTTGAGAATAGAACACTTATAGTACATTAGCAAGAGCAACACAACAGGTTATAAGAAACCTAACTGAAGCTGTATTATAGATAATAGTATCAATTATTTTCATGATCCAACCTTTATATCAACTCATACTAGGCATTAGGAACACATAGTCCATGATGTTTTTGTGATCCTTAGCACATTATTTGTAACAACTGTACTGAGTGCAATTTGGAAAAAAAATAGCTAAATGATATATAGCGAGTAAACCCCCTTTCTCATTTTTGGGATGGATTTAAAGGAAGAGATTAGGACTGTTTTGTTGACATGGCCGGCAGCTGACATGCCCAGATCGCCTCTCTCTCTTCGTAACAACAGAAGAAACAAGTTTTCCTCCCGTTGATCTGACACTTTTAGGTTAGGGAGAGTCCTAGAATTATCCCACAAGATCCTCCGTACAGCAATAGTCTGCAAGTCGCTTCAGGAGCTGTCCTTTGAAGCAGTTGTTTAGCCAACAACTGGGGGACAGGGCTGCAATCACTTCCTTGTTGGACAAAACAGTTATTTTGGAATTTATTCTTCAAACGGTTAATAAGTCGTGTCTTTCATTGATTAACCAATTTATGAAACTATTATCTTTATTAGCTAAAAGAGGCGCTCTTTAGTCACAGCCTATTACTCCTTTTTGAAGCTCTGCACCATTTTTGAGACTTCCTTATTATTAAATGACAAGGAAGAGGGTTGCTGGAGGCAAGCTAAAATAAAAAAGTGTGGAGTATTTTTTCTTTTTAAATTTGACAGAGAAACATAAGGACAAAAGTTGTGGTTTTATTTTACTATTTTTAAAATGATCTATAGCGCTGGATTGCTTTGTTGTGGATGGCCAAAATTTTCCAATTTTCATGAACTCTGCCCAGAAAAAGGAATAAATAAATAAACAAATAAAAATACATTTTTGACCACTAGAGAGAGCTACAAAGATGTTTAAACCTGACCTCAAGTCGGTCATCAGGGAAATTTTGAAAGCTCTTTACAGAGAATCACCCATGTTATTAATTAATTAATTGATTGATTGATTGATTGATTTTATTGAATTTATATACCGCCCTGCTCCCGAAGGACTCAGGGCAGTGTACAGCCATTAAAAAACATACATAAATAGACAAATTTTAAAAAACTATTAAATTAAAGGCTGAGAATTAAAAGTACTAAACCCCAATAAAACCCCAATTAAAATTTAAACCACCCATCCGGAGGGGACACATAGGAAATCAGGATAGCCCAGCCTGGATAAAGAGATGAGTCTTGAGAGCACGCCAAAAGACCCGGAGATCCGAGATGGTACGTATCTCCGGGCCAGTTCGTTCCACAAGGTCGGAGCTGCCACAGAGAAGGCTCTGGCCCTGGGGGTCGCCATCCGACATTGTCTGGCTGACGGCACCCTGATGAGGCCCTCTCTGTGGGAGCAAACCGGTCGGTGGAAGATATTAGTTGATAACAGGAGCTCCTGCAGATACCCTGGTCCCATGCCATGGAGCGCTTTAAAGATGGTCACTAGTACCTTGAAACGCACCCGGAAGACCACAGACAGACAGTGCAGCTCGTGCAGGAGAGGGGTCACATGAGAACGCCCCGTGACCCCCACGTGGCCGCATTCTGAACCAACTGCAGTCTCCGGGTACAGTTCAAGGGGAACCTCATGTAGAGAGCATTGCAGAGCATTAAAAGTTGGCTAGGTATCAAATATACAAACCATATAGATGGTATTAAAAAAGAGCAAGAAGCATAATTAGGTATAGAAAATTATCAACCTGCTAAGACAAGTTCACAAATATCGGACAATACAAACAACTTAAATGTAACTCTGAAATATAAATTTGACACCAGCTTTTATTATGATGATGACTTGAATATCACCCTTTCAGTTCAATTGAAACAAGAGCACCAAGTCAATTCACAATTTTTAAGAGATCAAGTTTGGCATTTTTTTCTTCATGGATGCTAACAAGATTTAGAATCATTTAGGGGGGAAAAAGATATGATAGACATCTCAGAGAAGATGATTTTATTCTGCAAGGAAGTGCTCCAAGCTAATCTGCAACTTTTAACAAAACAAGTTTGGGACATTAACATGGTTGAGAATTTCTTAAAGAAAGGAGACTTGATAGACATTCCTGAAAAGAAAAGGACTATTCTATGAAGACAAGCTGAAGAAGTTACTTAGATTTAATGAGTTAAACAGTTAGGATGGATTTGTATAAGATTGACAGATGAATTGAAAGAAAGCTCTAAAGCAGTTTTGTATTTATAAAATGAGTTTGTAAATGTATGGTTTCTGTCCTTCTATGTAATGTTGAATAAGTCCCAAAATTTGGAAAACATTATTGATCACGTTTGAAAATAAGAGAAAAAAAAGATTTTATTCCACGGGGATAAATTTGAGGGAGAGATTTAAATCCAATGAGCTAATTGAACTGGATTTTTGTTGATGAGATAGGTAGGTATGTCGGTCGATCGGTCGATCGATAGATATGAATGAATGAAAGCTTTAATGTAGTTTTATGTTTTGGGTTTAAAATGAAGGGGCTTTTTTCTCCCTTTAAATACAATGCTTGAATAATTTTTAGAGTTTTTAAAATATTGTTGAAAGTGAACTTTAAAGTATGTATGTTAAGAGGAAATTTAAAAAGTAAAGAAAAGTTTACTGTTTTAAAATTTAGAAAAAGTGTTTTATCCCTTTTGGGTTAAAAAATCTGAAACAGCATAGGGAATCATTTTAATATAAATTATGAAATTTTATAAAGATTGGTGAGTAAACAAAAACATATACTATTTCTCACAGCAAGGAAAAGCAGAGATGGTTAAATTGACTTTTTTTATCCAAAGAAGAGAATATATTTAATGTTGTTTCTATTTGGAAATTGTTTTGCTGCTGGAGCCATTCTGTTCCAATTCCCATGTTTAACAACATCACAAAAAAGTCAAAAATATGGGCCATAAATGTTCAGCAATCAACAAGTTCACTATAGCCCTTCAGACAATGAAGAGGATAAGTATTGAAATTATCCTCAAGTGTTGCCATGATACAATTAAATTGGAAAACAGAACACTGCTCAATGTATTAGAAAGCGTTCATTTCAGAATCAGAATCAGAATTTATTTTCCCAACTGTATCAGGACACACAAGGAATTTGTCTTCGGTGAACATGCTCAATACCTACATACAACTGTGATTACAACAATCAAAGTTACATTTCATAGACATTTGTATATATATGCATAATCATGATACCTTGTATAATAGTCATTGCATATACAGGAATAATCAATTGTGTATATAAGCATAAGATACATTCATAGTCATAAAGTAAGTATAAGCTGCAATTAACAAACCACAATCTTAATCATGAATTGTGTATGTAAGCATAAGATATATTCATAGTCATATAGTATGTATACATTCACCATGTCATCTAAAGATATAACCTCAAAAACCACTCACTCACTCACTTTCACTGACTGTCTGACTCAACACGATCTCTCTAAAACCATTAAAAGTAGAAAGATGAAACTGCCCACATACCTTTGTCTTGCTATCTAGACGCTCACTAAGAAAGGATTTTTAAAAATAGTAAATTTTCATCGAGTTATTAATGGTTTTTCAAAAGGAATACACGGCACATACGCTGACTTGCTTCACATAGTCCAGATGATCAGCGGGGTTTGTTTAAAATGTCTGCTTGCCTGACAAGCTTAGCGTGGGCTGGCAAAACGGCCTCTGATTAGCGCAGGATGGAAAATGGCCTCTGCGCTCCTCGGCAGCTGACGAAAAGCCCGGCTGCACCTTGGAGCATGGCCGAGGGGGGCAGGGAAATGTCCCACTGCGTTCCTTGGTGGCCGATGAAAAGTCACGCTGGACCTTGAAACATGGTCGTGGGAGTGGGGAAATGGTCTGCTGCACTCCTCGGCGGCCGATAAAAAGCCACGCCGGAGTTTGAAACATGGCTGGGGGGCCAGGGAAATGGCCCGCTGCCTTCTTTAGCAGGCGAAAATAACCCCATTCAAGCCCACCGAGAGGAGTGTGCAGAGTGGCCCAACAGGCCAACCTGCAGCCAACAGAGGAGCATGGGGTAAGTGGAGAGCTCTGTTTGTTTGTGTGTCTCTCTCTGTGTGTGTATTTATATGTGGAAGGAAGGAATAGGAGAATAAGGAGAAAAGGGAGAGAGGGGAGAGTGAAAGAATAAGATGGAAAATTTAAAGAAAGCCCGTAGCACACCACGGGTACAAAAAGCTAGTATTCAATAAGATACAGTTTGGTGGAAAGAAAAATAAGGTTTTGCACTTAGACAGGAAAAACCAAATGTTACCACTATGGAGTAGATGGTACGTGGCTCAGCAGCAGTCACTGTGGGAGAGGAAACTAGGCATCTAAGTGGACCACCACTTAAGGATGAGCCAGCCATGTGCTGTAGCTGAGAAGATCAGCTAGGCTTCCACAGAGGACATTGGCAACGAAGATATTGTCAAAATAGGGGCACACCCTGGGAATTCCCTAGAGCATCTACTCCATAACTTCCTGGAATATTCCCGGGACCACACTAACCCCAAATGGCAATCTCCTCACCTTGAATGCCGTTCTGTGTGTAACAATCGTTTGGACCGCTGTTGTGGCTTCGTCCACAGGCAGCTGCTGATATGCCTGTGCAAGGTCTAGCTTTGCAAATATTTGTCACTCTTGTAGGGATGCCAGTATGTGACTAGCCACAGGTACTGGGTATGCATGTTGTCGCAAGGCTTTATTTACAGCCCTTTTTCTTTCCCTGGTTCGAGAGTATTCCTCCACCGGGATTTGGGAAAGCGCTCTCTCACACTCTGTGTGTGTGTGTGTGTGTGTGTGTGTGTGTGTGTGTTTGTGTGTGTGTGTGTGTCATTCCTTCTCTCTTTCTCTTTCTCATTCTCTCCCTTTCTCTCTTTCTCTCTGACTCTGTGTGTGTGTGTGTGTGTGTGTGTGTCTGTATCTGTCTGTCTCTCGCTCTCTCATTCTATCTCTCTCTCAAACAGGAACAAATATCACACTAAAATGTGCAATACTTAAATAAGTTTCAATTACTTTGTAATAATTTAACTTTAATAATTTTGCTACAATCAAACAACCTTCAAAGATTTTGTTATGAACAAATAAGCATTTATGATTGCTATAATTAAATAAGCTTTTTAAATTTTGTTATATTAAATAGGCGCCTTTTATATTAATAAAATTGAAGTTCTCTGATCATTATTTTACAAATGTATGTAGCTTTTAAAAAGATTCATATTGATGGGCCTCGGAATTTCAAATTATGAATTTGGTGGTCCCTGAGATCAAAAAGGTTGGCAACCCCTGTGTTAAAGCAGGCTAACTGAGGAATTCTGGGTAATACACACATCTTAATGTTGCAAAGGCTGAGAAACACTACACTAGAAGGCTAATGGGATATTGATGTATTTGTTCAGTTTCCAAGTCACATTAATTACTGTGCAATATTGTTTTTATTTCTAAATTTGAATACAAACTGAATATGCATTCAAAGTTTAAATCTCTCCCCAATTTCTCCACTGACTTTCTTAAAAGGCAAAATCTTCTTCAAGTCAACCTTAACTACTGCAGTTATTTCCAGAAACATGCCCAAGTAATATTTTTGAAAATAATACAAATGTTATTGGCCATTGCTGTACCCTGGACTACCAGAGGTGTCCAGAGTGTTGGAATACAGCTTTCTTGAATTCTTATGCAACAACTACAGTAGTATTCAGCCAGTAGATGGCAGTGTTTACAAGTTTGAACCTATGGTATAAACTCTATGTTCTTTTGTTTTAAGTAAAGTTTTCCTGTTTCCCATAATAGTTAAATAGCAAAGCCCATGGTGACTGATCACTTTATTTTGTTCTATAGGGCTATATATAAACAGTATTTCTAACACAAAGGGATAAAATAAGTCATAATTGCAATCACAACTATGTGACAATAGCCACATCCCTTTTATTTTGCATTGTTGGAAGAAAAATCCAGTCCAGTTCCAAGCTGGGAGATAGATGCTCAAGAAATGAATTGGAAGAAGCTGCATGAAAAGAGGTCTCCATTTTATTTAATTACCAGAAGCAAATCTTGGGAGCAGCATGCTTCTGGGGTAGGTGACAAAATGGGGTTGTGAGTAGGTGGATTTTTATACATTCTTTGGGGCTTTGCGAAAGAAGGTGCCTGTTCTTGTGCAAGAATGCATTCCTATGGGGTCATGTAGGGATCCTGGTTGGCAATCTGCAGATAAAGAGGAAATGCAAATTCTCTGTGTTTGTCTGAGTTAGCTAATCTTACCTATTGTGTTACTTATTTGGAGTTCCTGGCTGTCCTTTGGCTATGAACTGAGCGGTTCAACTTTCTGAATGGATTAAAAATATCCATATCTAAAGAAAACCTCTTTGGGCTTCCTATAGTAGGATGAGGCTGTTTTCTGCCTTCATAATCTTTCTCTCCTCCTCTCCTTCAGGGGAAATATTCCATGCTACCTCTTTTAATATTAGGAATAAAGAACATTTTATTCTGGGGAGGGGAGGCTTTCCACAACATTATGACCAATCAGTTTTCTACAGAAGCATGCGAGTTGCATCACTACATTTTTATACTTAGTATACTTAATATTAGCAAGAGCACTTAGACTTATATGCCGCTTCATGGTGTTTTACAGCACTCTCTAAGCTGTTTACAGAGTAAGCCTATGGCCCCCAACAATCTGGGTCCTCCTTTGACCCACCTCGGAAGGATGGAAGGCCAAGTCAGCCTTGAAATGGTGAGAACCGAACTCCTGGCAGTCAGCAGAATTAGCTTGCAATACTGCATTCTAACCACTGTGCCACCACGCCTCTTAATAACATGCTAATAGAATGAGGTAGCTGCATATTAACATTACATGGACATTTTTTCTTACTTTTTCAGTGTTCTATTTCGTTTTATCACTATTATTTCTTTACTCATTTATATATTTATTAAACTTGTATTCTTGCCAATG
>JANHFO010004969.1:0-10987 GCA_032468095.1 Pareas carinatus
TCTCTCTCTCTCTCTCTCTCTCTCTCTCTCTCTCTCTCTCTCTCTCTCTCTCTCTCTCTCTCTCTCTCTCTCTGATCTAACTAGCTAACTAGCTATTGCTAGCTATTATCTATCAATCTATCCAGAATAAACTTTTCACCCAGACTTCATTTATTTTCTTCTTGAATTTCAGAAAATTGTCCCACAATCCAGACCCTTTTGCATTCCCTCTGGCTCCAACATGATCTGAAAGAAATATGCAGGTAGTATTCAGCCAAGTTTTCATCTGGGGGTCTTGTGTACTAATGACATGCAGTCAGGGGTGGGGAGGAAGGTTGAAAATTCCCTCTGTTGCACCTCCAAATTAATCATGTTTACATCTGGCTTGAGACAATGTCAAGCAAAAGATATGTTTCTTGTTAAGGCTTTAAGCTGTATCACAAAAGCAGAATGTCTATTTTGCTAATAGCCGGTATCATTTTTCATGCCTTTTAAAGCCATAAATATTTTAAATATCAAAGCATTTTTTCTTCGGTGTGTGTTGGTATCTTTTTCTCCTAAGAGCTTTCCTGTAATGGCTTCCCCTCCCCTTCTGCTTTATTCTGTTAAGCAAAATGGATGCATGATATCGTCTGTAACTTGCCAATTAGTTTTTACCTAGGCAGAATTTTCATGCATCCCCTGCCCCCACTGGGCTAGTACAATGTGCTTGGTTATTATAGCTCTTATTTCTAAATTGCAGGTCTTTAAAAGATTATACCTGCAGATTAAATAGTTGGTATCAGGAAACTAAATCCACATACCCTGGAAATAACTCCCACTGCATTCAATTAAGCTTATTTCTAGCTGAGTAACTGCATATGGGTACCAGCCCCAGTCCTCAAGAATTAAAACATTTTTGGGCCTTTTTGATGCTCCCCAAATGCTGTGATTTGTTTACTTGCTAGGGAGAGACTTTCCATTGCCTTTCTATGAGGCTTCTCTGTTTCCTGCAATCTGCTCCTTAAAACTCATTGCAAACATCAACTATTACAGAAGTGTAGTAGCAATAGTTACGATTTTCCAAAAAAATCTCTTGGTCCATCAGTGCAAAATGTGAAGAATAAGGTAAGAAATCTTTATTCAAGTAATACATACTACCCTCTGCCATAAAAAGAAGATTTTTTTTCTTTTGCATTTTAGTTGAATTAATCATCGTTGCAATACAAATAATGACTTTTGGACAAATTAAAACATATATAATGTTGATATGTCAGGGTAATGCCAAGAAACAAAGTAGATCGTGGAAAAATTGAAATGAAACAATGCACATGAGTAGTTTTCAAACAATGCCAAGTGTTTTCCATAAGATCAAAGGACTATTTATATCTGAATTTTACCTGGGTGTAAAATTCAGCCATCAATTCAGCTATTTAGCCATCAATAGACAGATAGTGATAAAACACAGCTACGAAGAAAACAAAAAGATCAGAACACATCTCTCTAGCAGCCAGCATCCAAACAAGCAGGGATTAACACCAGAAAAACAATCAGGCAGGGGGGGAAAAAACCTAACCAAGGAATACTTTTTATTTGTAATTATTGTAAATAGTTGGACTTGATGGGTGCATGAGAATTCTGTCTTCAATACGGTTTTTTGTGAATATACAACATACACATAGACCTTTTTGTTATTCATGCCACTGATCAAGACGTAATCCAATAAAGAAAAATCCTCAAATATTTTTATAATGTGTCCAAAGATAAAACTATATAGGGACGATTTTAACTGGGTGTGCATTATGTCTGTGTGTGTGTGAGAGAGAGAAGAACAGAAAGATTTGTAAACATTGAAATAATAATTATTAAGTCAAATGAATGCTAAGACACAGTCATGGCTATTTAAATCCCAAGGGGAAAAAAAAGCAGAGAACAAGGAGGAATAGGAAAAAATGGGGGGGTTGGTGTTTAAGTCATATCTTTGATGACCTAAAACATTTGCTGGAGTGAGGGAAGAACATACCCAATATTTCAGAATCCAAAATTGAGACATATTTTCCCCACAACGTGTCTCTCCTGTCACTATCTATAGCCTGCTTTGTTCTTCCTCACAATGCATTCTTTTTCTCTGGTTTTTAAGAGCTCTGCCTCACTATCATCAAGTCCATTAACAAACTGTGTTCTTCCTTTCTGAAAAGATTAGCAAACAAACCATCAGTAGATTGCAAATCCTGGAGGCATAATCTTTTAGCTATCCCACATCATGTTCCTTTGACCTTCAATGCTTTATTTAACAGTAATTTAAATTCACGGATAAATGATCTCTAGATGTATCTTCATCAAATGATAAAAACTTTATGAAGCGGATAGAACAGGAGATGGCAGATATTTTTTGTATTAACAGGGATTTGAGTGCTTTGTTGCCTTCGTCATGGAACATTGTAAAAGTTGTTGATCACATATGTGTCCATAAAAATAAGTAACAATTACTTGAAGTTGAATCCCAAGCAGACATTATAAAACAGTTACCTCTTTACATATAAACTCCATCACTTAAACATGAACTAAACAAGCTATAGCCTTCAAATATTTCATTTTTAAAAATACAGTACAGCATTCTAGACAGCAATATTACAAAAAGGGAAGACCAGCGAAGCCACTGTTTTTCAGACTTGAATTAAATTACACAATCCTGTTTCTTTGATACCTAGTACTTTTGGGGAAATGAATACTGGTTCTAGGTCCATTAATCAACATTAATTCTACCTTTTTATTTTCAGTTAATAGTTCTGATTTCTTATATGTTGATTGACAGCATATGATAGATAACAAATGACCAGCAACAAATCACTTCCCTTTTTTTCTTCAATACATTAAATTTACATTTCCATTCATGAGCTTTATTTGATTTGTAGAAAAAGATTGGGTGTTTTATTTCCTAGTTTATTGGCAGTACATAAGAAACTTCTTCAAATAGCTTACTCCCTCTAGTTTTAAGGAGGGCAACGTAAGAGCTGTAGTGGTGCAGTGGTTAGAATACAGTACTGCATTCCACTTCTGTTGACAGTCGGCTGCCAGTAAGTTCAGCAGTTTGAGTCCCACTAGCTCAAGGTTGACTCAGCCTTCCGTCCTTCCGAGGTCGGTCAAATGAAGACCCAGATTGTTGGGGGCAATAGGCTGATTTCTGTAAACCGCTTAGAGAGGTCTATAAAGCACTGGGAAGCGGTATATAAGCCTAAACTGCTATTGCTATTGCTAAGTGTTTGCTAAGTGACCATTACTACAACCAGAGCCGGCAGAAAAATAAGCAGGACCCAGCTAACGTGTCGCGGCTCATGACGTCATCCCCCCCTGGTGCGGCTGCTCCTTTCTGAGCATGCGCACGACTCCGTGATGTCACCGCCCAGCACCACTGCTCCCTTCTGAGCATGCTCAGCTCTGGGGCGACTGGGCTCGCGTGTCAGCAGAGAGGACTCCACCACGGCTCTGTATTTTTTTAAAATAAATTAAATTAAATTAAAAAGCGAGAGAATGCTGACATGCCAAGGGCTGCGAAAAGCACGACACGAAAATGAAAATCATGACAGTTGTACCCGCAGAGGCGATGAGTGAGGCCTATAAAGATGGCACAAGACGAAATGCATTCTGTCGCCTACATTTAAAACAGTTAAATATCTTGCCCATCATAGCTTTTGTTTGTTTCATTTTTTTTTGGGGCTTCAGCCCCAATACAGATTGGAATCGGGTGGCAAGGAACGAAGGGGATTTTCAAACCTAGAAGCAAATAGATCTGGCCCCAAAGCAGCTGACTTCTTTTTTTGTGTTTTAAAAATGACCTCAGCTGCCACGGAGAGCTGACAAGGGGACTTTCCCCCGGCAATGCTAATAAGTGCTGTGCCAAAACAGTTCGCCATTTCATTCGCTGCAGCTCTGAGCGGACTCTTTTTCAAGAGAGGAACTTCCCAAAGACAATTTTTGGTTCATTTTAGAATACAAATGGAAACCTTGGAGAAAGGGTGGTGAAGGGGGGATAGAAAAGGAAGCAGGAAAGGGGGCGTAGCAGATTGCAACAGAAAACACAGAAGGAAGAACTCTTAATACTTTAAACCATGGTTTCCTCCTCCCCCATGCCAGTCCATGAACTGGCACCGGTTTGCAGCTCCACTAATGCACAGAGCAGCGCTCACATCCCCACTTGTGTGAGCACCTGGTGCGAGCATGCAAGCACACATCCCTCGCACAAAATATGGACCCCTTTTTCCATAGCTGTAACTTTGAATAGCCACTAAGCCAGTGATGGTGAACATTTGAGAGACCAAGTGCCCAGACGAGTCGCGGCTAACGAGTCGCAGCTCCTGATGTCATTGCCAGGCACCGTTGCTCCTTTCTGAGCATGCTCACCTCTGGGGCAATGCTGAGGCGACTTGGCTCGCGTGCCAACAGAGAGGGCTCTGTGTGCCTGCTGTGGCACGTGCGCCATAGGTTCACCATGGCTGCACTAAACGGAAAGTTGTAAGTGGAGGACTGCCTGTATTGTGCAGGTCGTCCTTGACCAACACCAGTACTTCTAGTGACCATTCAGAGTTACAATGGCACTGAGAAAAGTGACTTAGGACTGTTTCTCACACTTAACCACCGCTGCATCATCCCCATAGCCGAGTGATCAAAATTCAAAGGCTTGGTAACTGGCATGTACTTATGACGGTTGTAGTGTCCCGGTGAGAGAAGAGAATAAAGTTACTCTTTTATATATATGTGCTTTTCCTTAAATGAATGTATAACCTAATAATGTATACTCCTGTATCGTCAAGGTCCTGTAGGCCTCACCAGCTGGAAATTTACTTTAGGAAAAGCTCACAGTGACTTGCTCAATATTCCTTAGATAGGGAACAGGAGGCCAGAGGAACAACAATGCCTCCGTGTCCCACCTTGGGCAAAACCCTACAACGGAAGGCTACTAGTAGGGAGATAAGGGACATCTCCGCCCAAGGGCAGAGTCCCACAGTAGGAAAAGATAACTTGCTTTGTAAAATGTATAAATGTCTTACCTAATGTTGGACGGGCACTCTCCCTGTTCTCAGCCCAAAATTGAGACCAGACAGGAGGGTGGAGGGTCGCTCTTGGCCAAAACCGTTTCTAATAAAACCTTTGCCTTGTGGGAACCCTTTAGGTTTTACATCTCACGCCATGGTCATGTGATCCCCTTTTTGCAAACTGCAGGGGTTCACTTAACTACGGGGGCCAGGAGAGTCAAAACCCGTGTAAGAAATCTCTTGCCTAATGACAAAAATGTGGAACTCGAGTTGCGGTTGTAGGTCTGCACGCCGGTTCGAATCCCTTCGAGTAAGATGGGCAGTTGTGTAAATCTGACAGATCATTGAATGGCTGGGAGCGCAGAGAAAGAGAAGAGGAAGAGGAAGCAAAAGGTGCCACATGAGTCAGGATGTCAGCCCAGAAATGGCAGGAGTTGCTCCATCGGCTCCACATCGTGCCAGCGGGCGTCACGAGATGCGGCATGTCTCTCCCTGGCTTCTACAAGGGGCCTATCATGTGGGGCGACCGTGGGCGGTGCAATCTGCCCAACTGTTTGGTTTTGCTTTCCAAAAATAGCAGCTTCCTGGTCAACAAAAGGCCAAATGTCCCAGAAGCCACAGTGCAACTGTGGGTGAACAGATGTTCCCCAAAACAAAGTGCATTCTTTATTTGGGTCATAAGGGGTGGGGGGGAATGGCCGTGGGAAATCTCATGTTTTAACTATGCACTTTTTAGGTAGAGCTGGCTTTGCTTTTAACTGTGCCTTGGCAGGGCGTTCCATAAATGTTTAAGAGTTTTGGAATTGAAACGGCCCAGGGGTTTTATTCTGGATTCATTAGCAGGACCAAACTGATGCCTGTAGGCAGGAGGGGTTTTAGGCGCTTGGATACTTCACCGCAAACAACCATTGTTGTGGTTCAAGAGGGATTTTAGGTGCTGAAAACATGTCACTTCCAGAGGTCCCAGGGACAGGGTAGCCGAAACACTCTTGAATGGATTCGTAGAAGATCACAGAAAAGTGGAGATGGAGGAGAACATGCAAAATGGACCGGCCTTTCCTGACAATGAGAACAATCAAGCAGTGGAACAGAAGCTGCCTTCAGAAGCTGTGAGGGCTTCATCCCTGGAGACTTTCAGGAAGAGACTAGAGAGCCACTTGGCAAAGATAGTGTAGGTCCTCCTGCTTGAGCAGGGGTTGGAGTAGATGATCTACAAGTTGTTCTGTTCTGTTCTGTTCTCTATTCGCTGCAGATGGAACTCAAGGCATCATCTGAAGATGGGAGCATTCTGCTAGGGTGAGAGATTTCCAGCCAAGCATAATTAATACTCTTGTTTAATTCTAATGAAAGAGAGGGCTTTCAAACTCGCTACCTACAGAAGCAATTACGAGCAGTAATTATTATTATTATTATTATTGATTTATTTCACATTGCTGTGCGCTGCCAAGATTTACTTTGGGCAAGATGGGAAGTCATTGCCATAAAAAAAAAATAACGATAAGACCGATCACTCACTGGATGGATTTGCATAAGATAGCATTTTATTGATGGCTTTTTTTAAAAAGCGATCTCGTGTTGAATTTGAAGTAGGGAAGTCATCTGGCTACGGGAGAGAGCACAATTGCCTTGCATCAATTATCGCGTAGATTCTCGCTTACCCCTATTGACCGGGGTGGCGACATTTCAGCAACACCTTGAAGGGAGATGGCGACTGTGTAATCCCCAAGTGGGGTGTGAAATCTGGAGCTTGGGATCTATCCGGCCACGATAACTGGAAGTTCCTGAGAATGCTGGTGAAGAAGAGGAAGAGCGCCACCCGAGCCAGGACTTCCCCTACGCAAACTCTCGGCCCTGAAAAGACAAAGCGAAGGAGAAAGAGAGAAGCCACTCAGGCAGCTGAAGGCCAACGAGTTATCCCAACCGCTGGCCCATCTTGGCGTTCCACAAAATGATCCCAAATCTCACTAAATTGACGAAGTTGACGAGTGTTTTCGCTCGCTTTACTCTTCAAGCGACTTGCCACCAAAAGTATATGCATGTGAATGTGTGTGTGAGAGAGACAGAGACACAGAGACACAGACACAGACACAGACACAGACACAGACACAGACACAGACTGAGACACAGAGACAGAGATAGAGACAGAGACAGAGACAGAGACACAGAGACATAGAGACACAGACAGAGACATAGACAGAGACACAGACTAAGGGCGAGACAGAGACTGAGACTGAGACACAGAGACAGAAGTTGAGACACAGAGACAGACACAGATCAAGTGCAAGACAGAGATAGAGATCGAGACAAAGACTGAGACACAGACACAGACCAAGGGCGAGACTGAGACAGAGACAGAGACAGAGACAGAGACAGAGACAGAGACACAGACACAGACACAGACACAGACACAGACACAGACACAGACACAGACACAGAGAAATTCACCTGCTGAAAATGCCAAAAAGGCTTCCGGCTTTGCAAACTCTCCCTCTTCATTCAGAAAGTTGGAGGGGTTGAACTCATTGGGGAACTTCCACTGAGATTCGTCACGGTGGGCAGACTGCATATCGACAAGAACCATGGTGTCCTGCAGAAGCCAAGAGAGGTAGGTCATGCTGAGGAAAGCCCTCGTTGTCAGACGTGGCTCTGAGTGAGCTTCCAGATAGACCCCATTGAGGTGTGGTTGAAGAGTGGCAGATGCAAGTGGGGGGGGGAGGTACATGGAGACCGGATGGAACAAGCAGAGTGGAACTAAGAAGCAGGAAAAATCATGTCTGTCCTTAAGTATTCCATTCCTAAGTGAGAATGCATCAGATTTAAGAAGCATCTTTGATGTAAGCACTTTAGAAAACCTTAAAACTTGCAAAAGGCGGGGGAAAAGATCGATAAGCCTACGACGCTTTCATAAAAGGAGGTTCAAAAGAAAGAGAGAACAGGATTAACTTTGCCTTCTTGCTTTCTCATCCTCTTACACCAGCACACATCTTTAGGCCTGGAAGACACGGAGGAACACACTTAGATTCACCAACCCTTCACTTCACGAGAAACAATGAAAGGTTTCTGGATTTTTCGATTTCGATTTTTATTTTTTACCTTGGGAACTTTATATCCAAAAAGTTGCACGTCTTTGATGGTTGCGTGAGGTAGTCCGAGAGGAGCAACACTTGAAACGCGTTGGATTTCGTGTATGACGGCGTTGGTGTAGGGCAACATTTCTCGGTCTTTGTACGCCAAGATTGCCTTGCTTCCCACAACCGTGTCTATTTCCTTCCAGCATTTCTCTGAGGACACAAATAGCCCGGTGATTCTCCGGAAGACATTTGGCTGGCTCCGTGTACACGTATCTGGTAGACTTCCTGTAAGGACCTGCTCCGACATCCCCCACAGGAAATAAATCTCTGGAAACGTCTTAGGTTGAGCAGATATAAACATTACTGAGAAGAAGGCGGGAGAGTTAAACGAGATCTGATCATCTCAGACTCAGCATTTCAAGCACACCCCATGCCCTCGTTGCTAGGTCCTCACCGGTCAGGGGTTCGTTGATGGTTTGAATGAAAGCCCTCCTTCGCTTGGTATGCGGGGGGCAGCTAGCAGCCTGGCGTGGCCTTGGCGTT
This sequence comes from Pareas carinatus, assembly GCA_032468095.1. Lineage (NCBI taxonomy): Eukaryota > Metazoa > Chordata > Lepidosauria > Squamata > Pareidae > Pareas > Pareas carinatus. The sequence continues at coordinate 8,606 of JANHFO010004969.1, forward strand.
CCGGAATGAAGCCGCTGAAACATTGCCACTCAGCCTCCCTCGGCCGTGGGGAAGGGCAGGCCCACGGCCGGATACTTCCCAACCAGGGGCCCACCAGAAATAATTTATTTATGTATTTATTTATTTACACATTTATATACCGCCCTTCTCCCCAAAGGGACCCAGGGCGGTGTACAGCCTATAAAAACAGAAAAACATACAATCTACATAACGAAAGTGCAGCTACCAAAATTCCCAGCCGTGAATACGACCCCCCTACACACACTCAGTTCAGGACCCTTCCTCCTCTTACACGATAAGCGGAGGAGTGTTCCTATGACCAGTGGAGATCCCTGCTCGATCATTCTTTACCTTGGATCTCCGGGAAGGCCATCAAATAGAGGAATCCCCACAGCAGAGTCCCCGACGTCGTCTCTGTTCCAGCTATGAGCTGGTCGGACAGTAAGATTTCAAGCTGCTTTTCCTCAAAGCTTGACGCTTTCCTCTCTGGCTTTGGTTGGTTAAGACAAGAAAAATTAATATCAAATAGAGAGTGGGGGGGATGGGGAAGGATTTTCTCCCGGCGATGCATTCTTTTTAACAGAGTTGATAACACCCACTTGAAAATTGGCATCCATTGTGAGGAATAACACCACAAAAGGGAAAGGAAGTAGGAAGAGTAGGAACCCGTCCTGATAAAAAGGGTTCAGGGAGCGAGTGAAGGCTTCCCCACAATCCCCCACACACCCCAGAGCTGACAAAGGGGGCTTTCTTCTCGGTTCTGATCTAAAGATCTACCCTAGTTGGTTGGGATTGTGCGGCATGCGAGGCACGGGGACATTGCTGCACTCACACAATGTACCGTCAGGGTAGATGGTAGACCTGGCATAACATCTAGAGAGAGCACTGTGTTTTGTTACAGGAAAATTCACCGGAAAAGGAAAAAGAGACTCAAACGACCATTTCTAGCTTGTTAGCTGTCATCAGTGAGCCATACACCCACGAAATTTGAACCTGGGTTGATTTATTTACTGGGACGTTGTCTTGGCCATTGCGCCACAGACTCTCCCTTTTGCAGCGCATTGCCCAGGGAGCATTAGATTTCTTATTGTAAAGAGCGACACCTAGTGGTCCTGATACAGGTGAAACTTGGCTGCTCTGCATTTTGCCTTTTCAGCCCCGTATTGATGTCTCGGTTGCCCTTTCACAAGGGATGATTTCGAAACAACAGGAAAAAGAAAGCATCGCAAACTCCGCCATCTACCTTCTGCATTTTGTCTAAGTACGCAGCAGTGAAGTCCCAAGGTTCCCCAGGAATCAAGGTCTCCTTGTGTTCTTCCACCTCTTTTTTAATAAAAGTGTATATTTTCTTTGCCGTTGTTAGCATCACCTGGTGGGGCAGGGGAAGACTTCGCACCAAGGGCACCTCGTTGTAAAGCTGCCAGCAAAAACCAAAACAAAAAACCAATCCTGATGAATTCGATCATGATAGAGTCTTCTTTAAAGGATACGTGGAGGAGGAAATCAATTAACTTGTTGCTTACATCTTACAATATAAAATAGTTGTTCGTTTAGTATCCCTATTTTGACTTGTAGATTGATTATTAGTATCCTGCAACTGTTCTAAACCTATCACGAAAATGCATCGTATGGCATGAGGAATGTGTTTTGTGACATGATGAAGTGTATTTCGTGACATGGTGATTGTACTTTATAACATGATGACGTGATGAATGTACTTTATGATTATGATTGTATTCATGATTAAGATCGCAGTTTGTCGATTGCAGCTTATATGTACTTGATAAGATGAATCTACTTTATGATTATGAATGTATCATATGCTTATATGTACATGATAAGATGAATCTACTTTACGATTATGAACGTATCTTATGCTTATATGTACATGACAAGATGAATCTACTTTATGATTATGAATGCATCTTATGCTTATATGTACAGGACAAGATTAATCTACTTTATGATTATGAATGTATCTCTGGTGGGATGCTGTTCTAATTTCAGGAAACCCACAAAGTTTCCAAAAATGTGTGAGCTATGGAAACTTAAATGGCCATGAGCGCATTAATTTGAAACCTTCTTCGGGATTCTTGTGAAACATACCAAGGCCCAGGGTCCCACTGCCATTTTGGAACGGTGATGCATCTCATTCAGGAAAGTCCTGAAGTAGCGATTGTCGTATTCAAAACGTTTCCCAAATATTATGGTACAGATTATGTTGGCGACTGCAGTGTCCAGAATCTCATAAGGATCAAACGGAACACCTGTGAAATAAAACGATGGAAAATAAATCTCTACACGTCCTGTTGGGGAGTGGATTAAAATCCAGAAGCCCCTTTGAGGTTTTTACCGATGGATTATAGCATGTCTCTGCTCAGC
>JANHFO010004973.1:25521-42528 GCA_032468095.1 Pareas carinatus
ATTGAAATTGGATAGATAAAAATACTTTAAATAAATGTAATTTCAATTCTAGAATTCTACCAGTAAATCAGGATAGGCGTTTAAATGACCATTAGTATAAAGTGAAAGATTGATAAGATAAGGAGGTGAAATTAAGATTTTTAAGGATGTTAGATAAATATAATATTATTTAAATAATTTAATAGTAATGTATTATTTAGAATGTTTTATGTAAACATGAAATTATTTGAAAGTTTTTAGGAAAATGGTCTTAAAAGCAGTACGGATGGTTGGATTAGAGATGGAAGGAGTAGGTGTAAAATAGCATTAATGAACTTGATAAGTACTGATGAGGAAAAAAAATGAAATGTATGTCTAGCAGGCTGATGTTGATGGAAATAAATAAACACATTGTTTTTTATTTTTATATAAAAATAATAAAAATTTATACCACAAAAAAAATAATTCCAGTATCTGTGAGCCTTCTAAGTTTGTTGAGTAGCTAAGCAGGATTTGGCCTGTTCACCATGGTCATATCCACTTATGGCATTGCTAGTGGGAAGTATCCTTCAAGAAGGATGGAGCAACTGTTGCACCCTCTACATAATGTTGAGCTACTAGCATTTCTTATCAGAGCCACATTGGGCCAGATTTAGAGTTCAACAACATCTGGAACATTCCCACTGCCAGCTTTGCAAAAATAAAATTCTATCCTGTACCCCACGGCACATATACAGAAGGAAAGAATGTCCATTAAATTATGCCTCACTTTTTTCATCTATCATTAAAAGCATCTGCACTTTCTGTTTAATAATCCTTTGCTTATGATAAACTTTATTTGTATGTGCTTTTATAGCCTAAAGGAGCAGATAGGAAACAGAAAACAGACAGAGAAAAAATGGAGAAGAAAACCACTCAAGAAAGGGAGAAATATCAACCTTCCTATGATACAACCATTCTAACTGAGGTACCACTGTCCTAGAGTTGCAGTGTTTTATGGTTATTACTTGCAAAAGTCTTTACATATAGAGAAGGCAATATTGTAGAATGTTCAATTTCGAAGTAAAATGATTTATTGAGTAAAGTCTAAAAGAGGACATTTTTGCATTTTTAGACTTGGTGGTACTCAGAATGTCCTCCTTGACCTCTATTCAAAACTGATACATCTTCAAATTGATGTTTCCTAAGTTCCAAGGAGCTGAAAAAGATGTTCTTCGAGATTCTGAAATATCAGGGTAGACAATATTAACTTTCTAAGCCAATTGGAATCAGGTTACTTAAAGCGTCCCCACTTAGATACTGAGGTAATTTTCTGAAACCCACAAGCCTGGCTCTATCATTAGATGCGGTGAAGAAACCACTTTAGCAATGAATTGAGGTCAAACTCCATCTTCCCACCTGCCACCTAAAATGAATGCACTTTTTTGCACCTGAGGCTATGAGTATAATTACATTATAATCTCAAAATGAATAATTCTGCAAGAACCCTCAGAATAATACAATGTGCCAGGCTGGGTGTATAGAAGGAGAATGGTTGTGCTGTTGTGCTGGAAAAATAACATGCAAGAAGGAACCACAATCCTCTTAATGAGTGCCTCCACTGAAGGAGAGAGATTGCTAGTAGAAACAGAAGCTTAATAATGGGACATCCATATTATAGACTAACTTCTCTCAAGAGGTTTATATCAGTACGCAGCAGTGAAGGTCTTATGATCTCAGTTTTTTAAGTCTTTACAAATTTTTTGATCTTACTGTGTTATCCCCTGCTTACTTCTATCTTCAAGGTATTTTCCCTTCAATTCTTCTAATTCATTTTAGATTTTGTGTTTTATTTGTGTAGTTTATTTCATTTCATTTCATTATTGGGCAGTCTAAACAACAATGACAAAAGTAAAACCAGATCAATACGCAGGTATTTTTTGTGTCTGCAGGAAAGTTTTGGTCTCATTCTTCTTTTGAGACTTAATTGGATTTTGACGTATTAGTCTTAAAGTTCACATTGCTGCAAGACTTAGATTAAACAAATATTGAGAAAGTAGGGTAAAGGTCATATTTAAAGAAGAGCTGAAACAAATTTGCTGTTTCATTCATAGAACCTTTTATTTCTGTCTGTGTCATTTAGCCAGCACATTATGTGTCCTAGTAGTTGAGGGCAATGAGACTTCCGCATGGAAAGTGTCCTAGTTTTAAAGAACTACTAGATTAAGGTGGCTGGCTGTTGATGAGAATGACCTTTAGCACCTTAAAGCAGGAAGGCATATAGTCCTTGTTTCCCAAAAGTTAAATATTTACTAATGTTTACCGTGAAGAGAAATCTTACGTTAATGCATAGGTTGCCTCTTGTATCACTGAAAATGAATGGCGAAATCTTTTCAGCTGTGGCGCCCCTTACAGCCATTAGCAAATCCACAGTATGGATAATGGGTAATATGGGGATTTCTTAAGCATATTTCAGAAGCACAGCTGGAGGGAAGTTGCTCTGGAGCAGAAACAGAAACAGTGCACAAAACATCTACTCTTACATTAGATTCTGCTAAGGATTTAATTATACAATAGTATATAATGATTTAAGCATAGATTTTAAAAATACTTCTGTGTAAAAAAAGGAATGGGGAGTCTTCGTTAGTTTTCTTGTAAGACCCATTCTGCATATATTTTTAGGTATAACATGGTTATATGTAATAAAAAGGGCTTGCAGTATATTATATAGGTAGTCCACTCAAAGTTAGTGACTTATGTCCGTTTTTCACAGTTACAACCTTTGTAGCATCCCCATGATCATGTGATTGAAATTCAGAGGCAACTGGTTCATTTTTGCTGTGTCCCAAGATCACGTGATCGCCATTTGCAACCTTCTGACAAGCAAAGTCAGTGGGGAAGCCAGATTCACTTCACAACTGGGTTACTAACTAATCAACTGCAGTGATTCACTTAACTGTGACAAGAAAGGTTGTAATATGGGACAAAACTCATCTAACAACTGTCTCGCTTAACAACAGAAATGTTGGGCTAAGTTGTGGATATAAGTCGAGGAATACCTAGCTTCTGTATTTATAAATTGACGACCCTTTATTCTATTGAATATACAATTGAAATAGGTTTTTTAATTTGTTCCATCATGTACAAATCTACAATGCTAGGAAACTAATTGCAGGTTAATTTCCTTTCGTATTCTTAACATCTGAGTAGCTTCTTGAATTCTAGGGCATGTGTTGGAAATCAGATAATTTCAGAGTCGGAGTATGCATGTAGCTGATGATAAATAATTTTTTTGCTACCGATGATCCATTAAAAGCTAGTTTTAAAATAGAATGGGATTGCACTTTTGGGTTCTCTTGCTCAACGCACTGGTTTTGTTTTGCACAGTGTTCCCCGTGGCCAGATGTGCCTTATCAAGTGAACAACGCTCCATCTCCAAATTACAACAGTTCGCCAAACAGCTTCAACCTTGGAGAAGGGTACGTGATAAATATTTTGTATCTTTTCTGCTGACAGAGGCAGCCTGGTTTTGAGATTTTATGGTTGTGTGTTCTAAACACTTCCGAATGTAAAAGATTAGGAAGCTTAACCTGGCTTACAGGCCCAGCTTAATGTTGATGAACTGAGATTGTAAGATCCACTCCTGCGCAGCTGAACTTTTGCATAACTCTATCTGATTTGAAAGCTATTTACCTAAGAGAGAATACACGTAAGAGAGTTTTTAAATGATTTTTCCCCCACTGGTAGCTAAGGGAGAAGGTAAAGTTTTAATTTGTTTTAGATATACAGTATATGGCCATTTCTTCTTCAAGAACCTCAAGATACAATATGCAACCCATTCCTCCCCCTCCCATTTTAGATTTGTTACAATGTTGTGAGATGTGTTGGTTTAAGGAATTATGGTTTGTTTAGTCCCATAGCAAGCCTTAAGGTTAAGTGAAGATCTAGACATGATTCCCCTCAGTCCCATTATAAACCATCCTTGGATGTCCCAGATCTTGTCAACATAAATACATATGAGGCACTTCAACCCTTGCCAGAATAATAATCTGCAATGATCTTATTGATGTATTTATTTTTAAAATATGGCCACCCATCATTATGAGCCATAGCTCATAATGATACTAAAACCCCAGAAATAGTGACAGAACCTAACAATGTCCAATTTATCACCACATACTGTATGGACTCTGGGCCTCCAACCTCATTCTATATCCATGCTTGTAGGAAGAAACAGATGTTTACAGCCATCAGTTAAAAAAAGGGAAAGGTTTGCCAGATTACAAAGGAAAGATATTCCCCGGGGGCTGCTATGAAAAAGGCATGTTTTGTAAGACCAGCTGGGTGATAGCCTTTGAGAGATTTGGCTCATGCCAACGCTTTTTCTATGGCTTCAATGAAATTCAGTTCCATATAATGCCAATTTGATTTTAGATATCCAGATGCAGTTTAGATGCTTGATATTTTATTTTAAAACTGTATTGTAGTCATTAAATAGCACAGATGCTTGATACAACTCAAGCAGACAGCAATTGCAATAGCATTTAGACTTATATACTGCTTCATGGTGCTTTGTAGCCCACTCTAAGCGGCTTACAGACTCAGCATATTGCCCCCCAACAATCTGGATCCTCATTTTACCTACCTTGGAAGAATGGAAGGCTGAGTCATCCTTGAACCCCGTCAGGATTGAACTGCTGACAGCCGGCAGGCAGCAGAAGTAGCCTGCAATACTACATTCTAACCACTGCGCCACCCCGGCAGCTCTTGTTCAAACCAGGAGTAGGGGTCTTTGCATTTACACATGGCCCAAATTTAGAAAATAATAATAATAAAGTAAATTATTTTTCATTGTTTCATTGTGTCAGCCAAACTTGTGTGGTGGAGGGAGTTGTGGGGAAATGGCCAGCATTGTTAACGAGAGATTTAAAAATGCTTTCTTTTTTTCTCAACTCTATGCATTTTTTAGCAACAGTTCTCCAACTCATCAGGTGGAGCTCCTGCCTTCCAGCAATGATGTAAGTATTTGGGATCATGTTAATGTGGTGCTTTTCTTTTTTTAGGACACTGATGAACAGTTCATTTCAAGACCCTCTTATTCTTTTTGCAATGTAGCATCTCCTTCCCTCTGCTTCTATTCAAGATGCTCAGCAGTGGCTTCATCGAAATAGGTTTTCTCAGTACTGTAGACTATTTTCAAGTTTCTCAGGTATGTGTATTTAATGTACGCTTGAAAGGGGTACACCTGTACTTTGCATAGTTCACGCCATAGTTAACATTTCTACGGAATAGTTTAACTACGCATATTTGTACTGTGCTTTCTAATGACTACATGCAAAACTCCTCCTTTTCTGTCCCCGCCCTCCCTGTTTTCTAATTAGCATGTATGGTCAGCAAGCATCTGTCATAACACATCTGTAAAAGGTGGATCTGTGTTCTTGATATGTGTTCTTGGAAAGAAAAAGAAAATCACCTATGCTTGAAATATATAGGTGCCGACTTACTGAAGATGTCCAAGGAAGACTTTGTTCAGATTTGTGGCCCAGCTGATGGCATTCGACTTTTTAATGCCATTAAAGGAAGGTTTGTTATAGTTCTTGTTCTTATGCAAGTTATTGTGAGTTGAAATATGTGAATATTGTGGAAGATGGAGGTCCAGATTTAATACTGTAACTTTGCATCTTTAGTGATTATTACTACTGTTTGTGAAAATCACAGATGATGTCATCGCCCATTCACCTTGCTGTTTAATTACAGAATACAGAAACAGATTTGGTGATACAGAATACAGAATAACAGAGTTACAAGGGTCCTTGGAGATCTTCTAGTCCAACCTCTGCCTAAGCAGAAACCATACTTATTATATCCTTGGGCAGTCGCGTTAAAATTGTTGATTAAGGTTAGAGGACTGTATTTCTGTCTTATGATGCCAAAACTGAACAGAAAACTTTTGTTTTGTCCATAGGAATGTAAGGCCTAAGCTGACCATTTATGTCTGCCAAGAACCTGAACAAAATCGGCCTCATCTTCATCAAAAACGAGAGAATGGAGATGGTAATCTTTGTAGTAAGTGTCATTTGGGCAGAATCTGTAGCTATCTGGGAGCTTTTATTATTCATTTCACAACATTTAAGGGTATGTTTGCAAAAAAGTACATATCTAGCATTTGCATTAGATTGAGAGAAATCCTGCAGGATGCTTTCTGGAAGATTCAGGACGTGTCCAGAGTTTCTCTAAAATGGAATGTATGCAGAATTGGAGCCTGACTGAAATTTTATGTAGTAATTTGATAACACAGGTACAATCTTTTTATAAAAATTACTGTATTACATCAAATATAAGATGCATTTTTTTTTGTATTTTGAGGTCTCTGTATTCATGGTGCATCTTATATTCGATGGCGTCTTACCAGGGTAAATGGTATTATTTCTAACTTAGAAAAATAAAGGTGCGTCTTATAATCGGTGGCGGCTTATAATTGATGTAATACGGTATAACACAGAAACACTCAAATTGCAAAAATTCCAAGGTGGAATGATGGGAATCATAGCTTTTAAGTGACAGATTTAGGTTCTAATCATAGTGAGTAGTTTTACCAGAACTTTCTAATTAAGGTGTTTAACATAGAAGGATGTTAAAACAATAGAATCTCCCCATTATTCAGTGTTTCTGTTCCTGCCACTATTTGCTTCACACTTATTATCTTCCTTCTGCCCTGTTGCACTTTCCATGATCAAATTTCTACAAAGAAAAAAAAATGAAATGAAATGAAATGTTTTTTTACATCATTGATCCATTGTCCCTATAGTATTTGAAAATTGTCAGAATTTTATCTGTGACATTTCTGTGATATATTCCATGACCAAATATTGCCACCCAGCCTCAAAGGAAAGCAAATTATCCCCACTGAACTCCCATATTTTAAGACACATCATCAATAAAAATAGTTATAGTTGTGTTTTTGAAGCTTTGGAAGGCTTGATATGCATGCAGAAGAAAGGAAATATGCTTTCAAATTCTGTTCAGAAAATAAGAAGGCTCTCTTGAAAAAATCTAAACATATCTAACTTGTCCCTATGGATCTGAAACTTGTCTTCATTAGGAAAATTCTGTCTATAATGTTAATCCAGTTCTGAAATGAATCAACTGACCTCCAAAGTATATGGTAAATGACCAAAATGAGATCAGAACTAAGTATTGTGATTGAGGTGCATCCATTATTTTACTTCTATTCATCACTACGATAAGTCTCCACTGTGTTCTGTCCTTCTCCTGATAGAGAGATTCTTCTCATGTCCCAGTCTCTTTGCAAAGTAGATTAGTTGATTTTAGGGTTTAAACATTCAGCAAGAAGGACAAAATTCTAATGGTTTAGGTGCAGGATTGATATAGGAATCAGTAATTGACCATATCTACAGGATCTCTTTCCGAGAGCTAGACATAGATTTGCAACCCTACAATTGCCTTTTGAATTAGAGAGTGGTCTTGGAAAACTTACTTTTAAGAGAAAATTTTGACTATCGCTGGAAGACATACAACGTCAAAGGATTTCTTGCCTACCTCCTGCAAAACCTTTGATTAGATGTGTGTCAGCCAGCATGATGTCTGCTTTTCAACATATTCCTCAAGATACGCTATAAATAATTTATAGACTGATCTTGTTCAAGTAATGTGTTGAGCTGTAGCAGTTAACTGCATCAATTAGAATTATTTTTTATTTTTATCCCATTTTTATTATTTTTATAAATAACCCAAGGTGGGAAACATACCTAGTACTTCTCTTGTTTTCCTTACAAGAGCAATAATCCTGTCGAGGTGGGTTGGACTGAGAGAATGTTACTAAAACAAAGGGGGTCTCACATAATCACATGTCACCCGCAACTTGCCAGTATGTTCTCTCCTGTCTGAGTATTGTAATCTGAATATTTCTCTAATATTGTTGCAGTATACCATGCTATCTTCTTAGAAGAGTTAACAACACTGGAATTGTTGGAGAAGATTGCGAACTTGTACAGTATTTCCCCACAACAGATCAACCGGATCTATCGGCAGGGACCTACAGGGATCCATGTATTAGTGAGCAACGAGGTAAGAATTTTAACTATAATATTTTGCACCCGATACTAGGTTTTGATGTTCAAGACATAACATTAACTTGGTTCATTCTGAATTATGTTCCTTTCAAATTACTTAGCTTCAAAACACTAAAATGTCTTAATCACTCTTTACTACTTTTTTTTAAAAAAGTCCATCAATTTAAGGTGCCTTGATCCTTGAAATATTTAAAATCAGAAATTTCTGATAGAATTTACAGTATATGGGACTAAAGTGAGTAGGTGAAAGTTGCTTTATTTAATATTTTGGTTTTTATTTCCCAATCTGGTTTTTTTTAATCATATTACCTGTTTTCAGCCCTCATTACAGACTTGGGGAAGAGTACACTATTCAGAGATGGCAGATCAGAGCAGCCTATAAGCCCTGCAAATAAATAGACAGACAAAACAATATTGTAAAACATTGCCTAATTTTTCTCTTGCCCACAAAAGGCTAGTATTGAAAGATAAGGCATGGCTGGAGAAATACAGCAGCAGTTGGGATGATTTTAAATTATTGAGTAAGGAATGTTGACTTTCAATTGTTTAAGAATAATAGCAGAAGCTCACCCACCCAATTTTCAGTTAACTGTTGAAAGTTTGAGATTGATTACATAAATAGGTATAAATATGGTTAGTTTTGAGTAAAAATAAGGGAAACCAGATAGTCTCAATTTACATTTTAGAAAGTGATTTCAAATCTATGGCCTTGTTTCATTTTGTTTAATCTTCTGATACGCAAAAGGTAAGGAAAAAGACACAGATGTTCCTAGATAGCATTCTATGAACACTGAAATTTATAAAAATGCAAGCTATTTTGGTAAAAGCGACTGATATCAGCTGTAATAGCTATTAAGTTTCTTGGAGGCAGCACTTGCTTTAAGGCAGACAGGGAGGGGATTTACCTGCTTTCTTTTAACTACTTCTAAATATATCTCACTTAATTATACTCTTTATTTACCTGCCAAACATTACAGCGTTTTTCAAGTGGCCTGTTGCATGCTTCAGAATCACTTAAGAAGTTTCATTGTATTTGACCTCTGGACTGGAGTTATGGCAAAGCGCAAAATTCCCATGCGATTATGGATCAAGACTATAATGTTTGTTCTGAAAGTTCCTCTACTGTTTCACCCCAATGATTCAGAAACTTGTAACGTTTGAATAGTCATGAAATGCTTTAAGGCAGTATTTGGAAAGTGGAATGGCCTTGACTAACTTTGGTGCAAAAAGATTTTCATTAAATATTTAGGTTACTGATTAACAACTGCTATGGCCTTATTTTTGTGTTCTGATGATAGGACAGCAGCAGGGATGTAAAGAGAAGGCAGCGGCTGGCTGTATTTCATGCATGATTTGGACATGTATGTTAGTAGCCTTGACTTTGATTTTGGTGAATATTTCTACATCTGGAAAGTGAGTGGGAGAGAAGACTCATTAAACACTTGTAAGACCGATAACAGGGAGATGGATCCTAGTGTCCCTCATAAGCATTATAGCACCTTGTAATCTGAACAAATGTCTAGAGAGGTTGCATGCTAAATGAACTGATGTCTGAAAAAATTTACATTCAACTTGTGCATTTCACTACTTGGGCACCAGTCATTAAACAATGTTAGCATATTGAACGGGAAAGTTACGTTATGTGGTTTTTACAGCCCAAAGATTCCTACGATGGAAATGTCAACTTGTTTTCTCCTACGTGGAGGCTTTCTTGTATGATAAAAGCAATGGTGGGGGGAAACCAAACATAAATAGACAACTCCTTACGTTGGTGTTCACAAATAATGGAAATTATGCCAGAAAACTCTCCTAGAATCTAAGTGAGGCTCTTTCCCATTGTTTCCTCCTCAATTTTCCCCAGAGCTCATTTTCCTGGGAAAACCAAACAATTGCCATCTGCTACTTATAGCTAACTCTATATTGCTGAAATAACAATAGGTTTCAAAATATGCATTGAATCTGGCACATTTCCTCTTTCCAGCCTTGTCTGCTTGGTGAACTGTTTTGCAAGGATCAGCCCAACATTCAAAATATGGTAGATGCTTTGCAAAGTGCACTAGTAGTACAAAACATCTCCAAAGCATTAAAGCAGCTGTGTGCTTTGCAAGATGACTGAGGTTATAGCAAAGATAACCATGTACCAGTTTGTAGGCGCACAAAGAGACATCTTTGCCCAGACCGTGAAAGAAGCAAAGTGGCTGTACAAATACATGTCAAGCCAGTTTTGGAAGGACTTCCACAGCCCTTTCAAAGGACATGATGGTTTTAATGCAATGAAGGCATGCTAACACATTTCACACTAACAGGACCTACAAGGCACTTTTTCTGAGTACTTCACACAATCATACTGTCTCATGGTAGTTATTTATTTTTAAATATTTCATTTGTATATCGCCTGGAGTAAAGCTCAACTCCTCCATTTAAACAGATTTCTGATGCTACAGGTTAAATTTAAGTTCAGGTTTTACCTCAGAAGTAATGCACAAGTTCATTTTTTTTCTGAAGGCTGTTGACAAATTTATTAGAATTAGCCCCCCTTTCCCTCAAATTAAAATTGGAATCCTCCTTCCTCCTTCCTTGATAGTTGGATTTGCCAATACAAACAGACAGTATCTGCATGATTTTCTTTTAAAAATAACAGCAGCTTATTTAAAGCCACAGACATCTAGAAAATACTTGGATAGCATAAAAATATACCCCTTTTTGCCATCCAGAAATCATTGGGAGTTTGTAGCTCATACCTGTTAAGTGTTTTCATGTTGAATGAAGCTTAATAGAAAAATGTATCATGAAAGAAATAAAAACATTTTCCTTTTTTTCTCTTTATACAGATGGTACAAAACTTTCAAGATGAATCTTGTTTCATCATCTCTTCATTAAAAGGTATATCTGCATACATTTCCTGCCAAAATTTTTATGGGTCTCACACTAAGAGATGCAAGAAGCAAAAACAACCTAAAAGCATTTTTCAAAAATTATTTGGTCAACATTCAACTACAGACATGAAGACATGATCAGATGGCACCTATGGAGCCCTCATCTAAAAACAATAATTATGTTGTTCTAGTTGCTTCTCCAAGTAGGTCAAGAGGTCCTCCTGGCAATTTATTAAAACATTTTGAATGAGAATCTGACAAAATGCAGTCTCAGGAGCTAAGTCAGTAAAAAGGCTGCTCACCATTGGGTAGGGAAACTGCAGAAGTCTGCTTTGGAAGTAGACTGATCTTTCTTTCTTTTATTTTTTTTATGACTGATACTCTGGATGAGCGAAAGGATAGGTCACTTTCTACTACCTGTATGTATCTTGCTTCCCACTGACAACATTTGTATCTTCTAGCAAAAAACGTCCCATAATTTAACACTGAGATGCCTTCTCATTACAGTCAAAATGATTTTGCAGAATGGCATGTATACAGTCTCCCATTATACAATCAGAACTTGAGGAATTGTAGATACTTCGAGGGCTGAAAACACAAATATTGCAATGAATTCCTGACAGGTTTCTCTCCCCCTCTTTTTCTTACAGCTGAAAGTAACGATGGCTACCATATTATTCTGAAATGACCCACTCTCTGTATATTTGGACTTGGAACAGCTTTACATCACTATGTCTCATTCTCCTTCCTGCAACTCAGTCTGTAAAGATAGAAAATCCATCAGATAAAACACTTATTAACCAAATGTCCTAACAAGAAGATTAAAGTTGTGTAGTTTTTGGAGACTTGAGGACCACCTAATGCCTTCATTTTGTTAGTGTTCTAGTAATATTTTGATTCAAGTGCCTTGTTAAGAAAGTCTTGAAATGAGCAGGTGAAATAAACTGATACAATAAACTACCAAGTTTTGAAGTTCATCTTGGATGTGAATTTGAAATTAACTGGCCTTATTCTATTGTCTCCTCTCTTTCCAGACAGTTATAGGAAGTTAATTGCAGGCGTTTATAACTGATTTGTACTGCTTTCCCCCTTAAAGTAATCTTTACTGCTGCATTGGCAACTTGAAGATGTGTGGACTTCAGCTGTCAGAATTTCCCATACCATCAAATTGCCAGTCGATAAACACTATTTCAGAATAAAGAAACTATCTTCTAAGCTGATTGTGAGAAAAAGTTTCTGCACTCTATTCATATTAACAACATTTTCCTTGTTTCTTGATCTTTTATACCTCCAGTTTCTATTTTTAAACTTTTAATTCATTTCTTTTGTACAGGCTTCAGACTTTAAATTAAAACCAAAACAAACAGGGTCAGATCTTACTTGCAACTGAATTGTAGCTAGTTTATGTTACCCCATACAACTTGGCTCTCCTTCAGGTTTCTTGCATGGATGAAAAGGGGCTGACTCTTGAGTGGAAAAATGGCAGATTACAAGTTTGGCTTTCCCTCCATTATAGCCAAGAGAACTGCAACGCCCCTCATGGGACTGGGTCAGATTTGACTTTGAAATACAGTAAAAATGGTTGCATGAGTACATAGCCTGTCATTAAACAAAAAACTAGCCACACTCAAGGCTGAACATTAAGCTTTACTTTTAAGTCAGTGATGCACTCAAGAACAAAGTATTGCTTTTGCAAATAAAGTAAAATGGCTCAATTCACTGCATATGTAGAAAGTTATAAGATAATCAGGAATATCTGACTTTTGTGCTTTGGACTTAAAACAAGTGTTGAAAAGAAACTTTTTTATTTCTGTGATTATTCCATATCTGTGATGGTAATTCCATGTCTTCATCTCAAAGCTTTAAAGAGGGTGTTCTTGCTTAGGAAGGAAAATGTGTGGATTTGCCACTTTTGTTTTTTCATGCTTTCTAATCTGGAAGTGTAACCTGTACGAATGTGCATGCTTTATATGTTAAAGTTCCTTTAGAATGAAGAGAGGCAGATCTTACATTGCTCCCACTTGCATAGAGTTGCATAGAAATCACATTAAATTGTATGTTTAAACATATCTATTATTATACATTTTATACAGGATAACCCTTGTATCCTGATCAATTCAATGGGGAGGGTGCACAGAAGTAGCTTCTGGACAAAATTCCCTGTTGAATTAGAAATATACATAAAAAAGCTAATGTACATCTATCCCCCATGATTGTATTATATGCCCTGGATTGGGATTGTGCACACAAGGGTAGAAAGCACTGGTTGAGATGGCAGATTAAATGCAGTTTAATCATGCAACATTTGATTGACATCTGTTGAGTAAGTGCCCATGCCAGAATCCTGATATGTAGAGATAACCTATTAGATCAGGATCTTGATTATATATATATATATTTGCCTTTATCAAAATCTTGAAATAAAGCAAAACATTGAACAATTATTCTCTCTAAACAGTTCTGTTGGAAACGTATCATGTCACAATACAATTTTGATTCAAAATTGCCTTTAGCACATTCAGTGTGTGTTGCGTTTCACAGAAGTATACATTCTGTGCTCTTGATAGTTGACTTTTTTTACTTCCAAAAATGAACAGCCTTTGTAGCAAGTTATAGCTAAATGTTTTGGGTTTGGTTTGTTTTAAGAATGGAGAAAACTTGCTATTTCAAGTTAAAAAGTGTAAATCATTTGAATCAGTAGCAGCATATTTTTCTGCCTTAAGTGCTGCATGTTAATTCTTGTAATCCAATAAAGAAGCTGACAGAGGTTTATAAAATAGTGCTGATGCTTGACTGCTTCAAAATACTTCTAGAATAGAGAGGCCCAGTCTTTCTGAGCTGAGGTATATCTGGAAGACTAAGAGCACTTCACCAAGTGAACATCTTGAAGCTGCCCATTCACAAATAAATACCTGTTGTGACAGAGTATGCTCAGCTCTATGAGGTTTAGAGGCACTTTAGTATGAAAATAAAGAAACTGCTGGAAATTGGAAATGGTTAAGCAGCATGCTGACTTTCCATTTAAAATTTAAAACTATAAACAAATTCTGGAATAGCAGGTACCAAGGGATAGAATTATGAGAAATTACTGCCAGAAAATTATATTATCTCGCTGTATCAACTGCTATGAGACCTTCCTTGTCTGTATTCTCTTGAACTGACCCAGACATTTGACAGAAAATGTTTGGGTAATGAAAATGTTTGGTGACCAAAAGGATATTGGTGGCCATGATGCCTTTTAATAATGCTAGTCTCTCAGGAAAAGCAGCTTTAAATCAATGCCTGACTTTAAAAAAATGTATGTTGAATGTTTGCGCTTGTGCGCTTTGTTTATCCCTATTTTTTGTCTTATTGTGAAGCCTGGTTGATCTTAATCTCGCTAAATGTTTAATATCTTCAGATGATTGGATTAGGTATTTGTGTCTTTCAGAAGGGGTATGGGAGTTTTCTTGTTTTTACTGTGTGACACAAAAAAACAATTTTAATTGTGATTTAAATGAGGGGAGAATGGAGGCCCAGAATAAGTGAGTGACACTTTCTGAGTGAAAGTGTCAGAATGTTTGTTTATAGATTTTTAAAAATACGTATTTTGCACTGGCCATTCTACTATTGTACAGAAAAAAAGATTTGCTGTCATTCAACTTTGTGCTCTGGTAAAACTATAAATAAACTTGTTTGTAAAAAAAAAGAATTGTGGTTTGGAAGCATCTGTATTTACTTTGGGTATTTTTATCATTTTAATTCCTTCTGCTTAATTTAATTTCATTCAGTGTCTTAAGACCAACTTTTTGCCACTTACATATTACTTTCATATCAAGAGTCTAGAAAAAAATACAAGTAGATTTCTACTGACAATTTCATTGGGAGGACTTAGTTTGTTGTCTTCCCAGATTCTGCTACTGTGGAACAACAGGGGAAAAAAGAAAGTATTCAAAAACCAAATGTAAAAACAGCAAAGCAAAATGAAATGATTTTATCTAATCATGAATTAAAGAACCAAGGAGCAGCTAAATGGCACTCATGATTTTTAGTAAAATAACACAATCTATTGTGAACAGAAGACTTTGATATCCAGCATAAGTGCAGTTGTGTTGTACTTGACCTAGTCTTACAGGATGAGTAGCTAAACTGAGGAAATTAGAGACTCCATGCAGTTTTCTTGGCAAAGATTTTCAGAATTAGCTTCCCTTTGCATCTTTCCTAAGGCTGAGAGAAAGTAACTAGCCCAAGGTCGCCCAGCTGACTCCATTCCTAAGGCACGACAAAAATTCATGGTCTCCTGGTTTCTAGCCTGATATCTTAAGCACTACACAACACACTGGCTGTCAATGATTATATGGCTCCCTTGATATTTCTACAAGAAGCAAGGACAATGCTCTTAAGATTTATGAGATTTTAGGAAAAACGTTTCTTCTCTGCATCTCTTGAAATTCCGATCCAGCAACCACCAGCAAGTTGAGGTGCCTTGAATTTCCCCAGTTGAGTTGTTTCGTCATTTACAAATTGTAAATTGCCTCATTTCTGAATTCTTCTGTAATTAGGAACCCATTTTCATGGTAGACTTGGGCATGAGTCTCACAAAGCTAGTTACTAAGAATATTGTACATGCAATATGAAGATGCAGAAAAAAGTTTAATTGTTGAATGTCAGAGTCCAATGTTGAGCAATATTTGGATGGACTGTGATGTGGTCTAAGAAAGCTCTCTAAGAAAGATGAGAGAGAGAGAAGAGAAAGAGAGATAGAGAGAGAGAGAGAACCACCACTTGAGACAAAGAATTAAATTAAGAAAAGTATTTCCTTACTCTAATAAAATACTCTAATATATTTTCTTACTCTAATAAAAAAAGAAAAATAACCCATAATTGTTAATAGTATCATTGTTTATTGAGTACTGGGTAGAAATAGCTCTAAAAGATTCTAATATTACTTTCACAGTCAAAGACTAGAGAAAAAATATATAAGAAGATTTCTACTGACAATTCTGTTGAGGTGGCTTAATTTGTTGTCTTCTCAGATTCTGCTAATGTGGAACAACGGAAGAAAAAAAGTATTCAAAAACCAAATGCAAAGAAACAAAGCAGAACAGCAGTTTTGCTAAAAAAATTAATAATTTTCCCCCTTCTATTTTTAGTAAAATGTATCAGGTAAGTTTGATATCTCTGTTTATAGATTGCAGAACCACCAGAAGCCAGAAACTGACTGAATTACCTCTAGGTGATGGAATTACTACTAATACTTCTTCTCTTAAAAAAATAGATTATAATAATTTGATCAACATTTTCTGTTAATCAGCTTTTACTTTGTGAGAAGTAAAATATTTTAAAGGATAACTGATTTTCTGCTTCTTCATGAAACAACAAAGCTTTTTACATAGAATGAACAACGCAACAATGTTTTAAAAAAGCAAAATTAATTGTTGGCAATCCTGTGATGGAGCTAATCAATGGATACAAAATAGCAACTTTCCAAAGATGTTGAGAACTTGTTAATTGTTTTCCAAAACTTGAACAAAGATTTTGACACTACATAAAGTCAGCAGTATAAAATTGAAATGTATCTTATCAAGAAGGATTGTGTTATGTTGGCTTATGGACCACTTAAACAATGTTTGCAATCGTTCCTTTATTTTGTATCATTGGCAGAGCTAATCGCATTTAAGATTACCCATTTCGCATTCCTGCTGTCTAGGCAAATCCAGCATTGTCCACTTTGACAAGACATTTTACAACCCATTTGCTCTTACCATAAGTATGGTGTTACCCAAGTCACCCTATTCCTGAGTTATCTAGGAATTCCTGTTAAATTCACTGGGGCTTATATTAGGGAGGGGAAAAGAGAAATCTTAGCTGGGTTTTTCTATAGAGTTCTTGTCATCAACCATTCAATTCAAATGATCACTTCAAAAGTAATCTTGATTGATATTTAATAATGAATTAGGCTTTAAAGACATGGAGAGAAAAAAACCAAAACATAAACCAATATACCTACTACTCATGCGTCCACTAGAATAGACATGTGTTGGGCAACATTAGAGCTAGCAACAAATACCAAAGAAGCAAATATCGAACCAGGAATATGG
>JANHFO010004973.1:55974-74906 GCA_032468095.1 Pareas carinatus
CAATATTCATTATTCTATATTCAATGTTATGTCTCTCTATACTCAATATGTACTATATACTCTATGTCATGAAATTAGTCGCATATAAATTGCCATACATTTATGGCTACTGAATTCATTTACTACACTGTTAACTGCATCTAAGTCACACTGTTGCCATTATTGAGCCACAGCAAACTGAGCCAAAGCAACGCGTGGCCGGGTACAGCTAGTAATAAATAAATATTAGAGTAAATGGTAAAATATATTAAAAAGATTAGATAGAAGATATAGAAAATGTAGAGAAAGATGTTTAAATTGTTTTGTACCCAGATGCTAGAAGCTGACCTAAAATCGAAGCACGAGGAAGGAAAATAAGAAGAAGCTTTCTGTATTCATGTACTGCTATAATGTTTTCTATGTTTATATTTAGCCTTAAATGGATTTTCTTTTCTTTTGTCTTTTTCTCCACTTTCTTTTTTGAAAAACAATAAAATAAATTTCAAAAAAAGAAACCAGAGACAGTTGGGGAGCCCCCTCCTGGAAGCCCACACCAGAAGGCGTTTACGGAGGAAGGTGCTGAGGCAGCCAGGAGGGTCCCGATTGGCCAGCGCCGAGGGCGAGGTAGGTGGCCGCCCTCCACGGAAGGCTAATAATCAGCATCTTAGCAAGCTGTGACAACTCTGGCCACTGATAGCTGCGGCAGAAGTTGCAGCCTGCTTTCAGAACCCTTTGAACTTGGTGGACTCGGTATCTTGTACCCTTGGACTTCGGATATTGGACACTCGGACTGGTAATTTGGACCCATGAACGTTGACTTTGGACCGGACTTTTTGGCTACAAGACTTAGACTAAATTAACATTGGCTTTCGAACCTCGGTTTGTCTTGACTTCGTTTACTCAGCGTTTCCTTTGAACTTTAATTGCTGGCATGCTTCTGGCTGAGGTTCCCTCTGAGAGATCAGAGAAGGGGGAGGAATCTTGTTAACCCTTGCCTGGCTGTGTTCCCCCCCCCTCTGGTTGCTCTGCCCAGAACATAGGGCAAACGGGGCACAACCCAGGTAAAGTGGGGCCTGGTGCTCTTGCAGCACTAATTTGAGTGGGGCTGTGTGCACCTACGCACTAAGGCACGCACAACAACTGTCACTGATGACCCATAGTGGACCACGGCCCCGTTTGGGGGACCCCTGGGTTAAAGCAAACGCTTCCAAGAGCACCTCTAGACAATGTCACATTCCTTGGCAATGTTATTAGGGAAAATATCTCTTGCCCAAATCATTAAGACGAAAAATAAGAACTGGCCAAGTTGCATTGACAACATTTAGTACCACTTTGTTTGAGAACATGTGAGCCTGAGGTTATGGTGAATTCAACAGCTTCAGCTAGCTACTTTTTGGCAAGGGTGGGCCAATACATTTTTATAAGCAGATGCTCAGCATGCCCGTTTTGATGTTCTGTATCAGGAGTATCAAACTCAAAAGCCTGCAGGCCACATCTGCTCTGCGAGACTGCAGGGCGTGGTGCTCACAGGGAGACATCCTGTGGTGCCTACGAGGAGAGGGGGCAACGGACCGCAATGAAATTGAGTTTGACATTCCTGTGAGTGTTAATGTGGAGGGCGTTTTTGTGACATGATGATGTTTAACCCTTTTATCGGATCTGCACTCCTATTTAACCTGGTTTGGACTACGTGCCTTTCTGACTTGACCTTGGACTGAACACTGACCACTGTATGTTCCAGTTGTGGGAGACAGCACCCAAGAGCAGTATGCAGACTCAGAGATGCCATTTGCAACACTGTGGAAAATGGGGGCGCATATCTAAGGTTTGAAGAGCAGTGGAACCAGCTGAACCAGCAAGCCAGACAACTCAACAAAGACCAGTTCCTTCCAGAATACCTTGCAAACCAAAAAAACTCTGGGGGGGGGAGGGATACTTTCTTAATTAGAATTGACAACCTCTCAGCGTCAAAAAAGAAAATGAATATCACTGTGATCATAGGGGAGCATCCATGTCAGATGGAGGTAGATTCTGGCTCCGAAATTTCCAACATCTCATGGTCTACATTAAAGAACGTCCTGCCAATGGCCAAGAGAAGCAATTTGCCGGCGCAGAACTTAAAGATCAGTGGCAATCAGGGAAACTGGCTTCCAGTGTTAGGAATCACAGACATTCCAGTTAATAATTGTAGCGGGGTGTTTACCCAATTTATTGGATTTGAAATGGTTCACTGCATTGAGGCTGGAAATCACAGGAGTTCATTCAACACTACAAGCTCTAGATAAGCTGATTGCCCCAAGGCATCTTGGTCCCATTTCCTTATTTTGACATTCTCTTCATTGCAGAAAATAAGGAACAACTCCTGCAACGATTTAGGGTTGTATTTCAAACCTTCCAAAACTCTGGCCTGAAATTACGTAAAGACAAAAGCCAAATAAGCCACCGTCAACTGTGAAGGGGGGAAGAGTTCCATCCTCATGATTGAGCTGTGCCAGCCCAGGCTAATCATGGCGTACCAGGTTGCGAAGGTCACAGCCCAGGATAAAACTCTGCACAAAATCATGTCCTGGGTATTGCGGGTTTGGCCACCTCAGCCACTAAGCGAGGACTTCCGACCTTTCTTCACCCACCAAGCGGAACTGTCTGTTCAAGACGGATGCTTGCTCTGGGGCTACAGGGTCATCCTACCGGAGGCCTTCCGACCCCACGTTCTAGCCACCCTCCACGACGGCCACCCTGGCATCACCCGCATGAAAGCTTTGGCCCGGGGCTATCTGTGGTGGCCCAGGATGGATGATCATATCCAAGACTGGGTTGGCAGATGTGTCCCGTGCCAGGAATCTAGGCCGGCCATGACGAAGGTGCCCCCTCAGGAATGGGAAGGGCCCGCCGGACGGTGGTTGCGCCTACACGTAGACTTTGCTGGGCCCTTCCACGGGGAAACCTTTTTACTAATCGTGGATGCCTTTTCGCACTGGC
This sequence comes from Pareas carinatus, assembly GCA_032468095.1. Classification (NCBI taxonomy): domain Eukaryota; kingdom Metazoa; phylum Chordata; class Lepidosauria; order Squamata; family Pareidae; genus Pareas; species Pareas carinatus. The sequence goes on from JANHFO010004973.1 coordinate 58,933, forward strand.
TGAAGGTTAGGCTGATGCCATCAATCACCTCCGAGGCCATCATTAAAATATTCAATGCAGTCTTTGCCACCCACGGTCTGCCGGACATTCTTGTCTCGGACAACGGGCCCCAGTTTACATCGGGGACCCTTGAGCAATATCTAGGGGATAGGGGATCCGCCACACCCTCATTTCACCCCACAATTTGGCGGCCAACGGCATGGCCGAACGGGTGGTCCAGTCGACCAAAGAAGCCTTGAGCCGCCAGGGCCCAGGCCCTTGGCAGGAGAAAATTAATAAATTTTTGGCTTGGCAGCAAGTAACCCCGCACAAGTCATCTGGCAGAGCCTGGCAGAAATGCTTATGGGCCAGAAACTCCGGACGGTCCTAGACCGCCTGCACCCCCAGTATGCCTCAAACACAACAACCAAAACCGACCGGGCCCGGCAAGTTGAGGTCGGGGATGCGGCCTACACCAGAAACTATAATGGGCAAAGTCACTGGGTCTTAACCGAGGTAGTAAGGGTGACGGGCCCCAGGTCGTATGTGGTCGCCTTGCCAGATGGGAGTCAATGGAGGCACCACATCGACCAACTACAGGGAGCCATGTTGACCAGGGCGGCAACCGGCGGCATAGGCCCAACGCCTAACCAAAACATTCCTCCCCCCGTAGAAATAACCGAAGACAATGACGGGGACTTACCGGACCGTTGGCTAACGGGTCTGACCGACGCTGAGGAGGGGTCTTCAGTGCAGGAAGAAGCTGCCTCCAGAGTTTCTCGGAATCCGCCCCCAGCAGATTCGGAGGCTCAGACGGAGACAACCTCCTCCTGTGTCTGTGTTATTAAGAATAAACGCTTATTGTTGAAACCTATACTCTAGCCCTTTTGTTCCACGCTGCTACAGTATTCCTTGCTGGTTATGATTATGCATTAGAACACAGACCTGGTAAGGAATTAGGTCATGCAGACACACTGAGCAGAAGCCCAGTGCAGTCCCTAGAAGCGGCTGAGGAGGAGGCCAGCCCTGTATTAATGGTTCAGTGTTGCCAGTCTGGCCTAGTAACTGCTAGGCAGGTGGCCAAATACTCCGGGGCAGACAAAATTATTAAAGTGCTGCTAAATTGGACGAGGAAAGGCTGTAAGAATCAGGACCGACATTAGTACTTTAAAACAAAACAAAACAAAATAAAAAACACAGCATGTAGCTCATCTTTGGAATTCACTCCCATGAGATGTGGTGCTGGCCACCAACTTGACTGCCTTCAAAAAAAGATTGAACCAATTCATGGAAGTCATGGGAATCAATGCAGATGATCATTGATGGCAGCCTGATGGTCTCTGAAGGGCATTCTCTGGGAGACTTTCTTGCACAGTTGGTCAGCCAGCCTCAGAACAGACTGCTGGACTAGATCAGGGTCTGATCCAGCAGGACAGTGATGGTGTTCTTACATTGTTAAAGAAAAACACCTGAGTGAAACTTTGATTTATCATTCAGGGAATTCAATGGATTGATTGATTGATTAATTGATTGATCAAACTTTTTAACCACCCATCTCTCTCCCAGGGGAACACTTTATTTATACAAGCTGCAATATACATCATGTGCATGATGGTATCTTGAGCCAAATGATGCAAAGTTTATCATTTGCATTGTTTATTTTGCACAATGACACCATCATGACCCAAATGAGGGGAAAATCTGTTAATTCGATTTTGCTCATGTTGGATATGCTATCCTCCTCCTTAATCCTAAAGTGTTAATCTAGCTGAAAGAAGAGTGTGTATGAATCTAATAGTGAAATAGGCCATGTTCCAGGAAGTAAATGTTTCCATGAATCTTTACAGATCGGTGTTTCTAGACACAGAACAAATACTGTGAAAATTATCATCCAAAGGATTTGTTTGAAGCTTTATTTATATTGGATTTTGATTGCCAAGGTTCGTGTGGTCTATTGCCTTGTGAAAAAGTTTTCTTGAACATTCTCTTCTCAATCCAAACCCATAAAAACAATTATCAGTCATTCTTAATCTGTTTAGGGAACATGCAAACGTTTACTTGAGAACGACTGACCTTTCTGAGAATTTAAAGCAGCTTTAACCATTTTTATATAAGTGCACTCAGGCAGGTGATTTATATTTGCACCTGTGTAACTCATGGCTACAGTTTAGCAAATTCTCCTATAAAAAATAAGTTATGCCCCATTGTACTAGCCACCTTGGTGTCTAGCGACCCTTGGCCCCTGTGAGCATGACTGATTCCCTTACAACTCCTTATCTTGCCAATATGTTCCAGAGGTCTCTGCTTTTTAAGAGAAAGATATAAACAGAGAAGTAAGTATAAGACTTTGGGTTGCATGGAAAAAAGATGAACCCATGATCATAAAATATATGTGTCTTTCTACAGAGCATGCACAATAATTGTTCCATTCAATCATATCTGCAGATGAGGCAAATATCTTGAAAAATCTTTCATTTGGGCAGAATTCGGCAATAGGATGAGTCTTTGTTACTGGAAAAATTTGGCCTTGAAAAGGTCATGTGTCCCAGATATGGTGCTTTTTGAGGCCATTGTGAATAATTAAACTGGCAGACTGTGTTTCCTCTGGACTGAGCATTAGAAAAAGTTTATTGAGGTTGAGGAACATAAGTTGGGTTTAGTTGTAGACTCTACTGGAGAAATTAGTTTCTTGGCATATTCCCATTGAATATGTGCCAATACACATAAAAGACATCTATATGTTATTATCTACAACATATACGTAGGCATACATATCTTAGATATGGGATAGTGTCTTTTCACCCATCTGTACTTAGATGCATGTTATATTTTGGCTACTGCAACATATGTGCAAGTGATGTATATGATTTAAAATCAGCAATTATGGTTAATGCAAAGCTTAGATGATTATTTTAGGGCACGATTTTAACAAGATACTTCCTCAAACATTGGAATTTTAAAAGATTAAATTAATCTCTCTATTTGGAGATACCTATCTAAGGATGGCATTCTTTTTGTGCACCTTTTCTTGGTTCAGGGAACCAACATATCCCCCGGGTGCCTGCTTGTAACTGGTTCTTTTGCATTCCAGTTCCAAGTGAACTCTAGCACTGCAAACTGATAGACAATCTTAGCAGGGTTACAACCTCTTCATTATGGAGTTTCCACATCAATCTGATTCCTCGTGTAGAAATGGGGAATCTTTCAATTTTCACCTTCCTAACACTATGCATGACAGAAATGCAATTCCTAGTTCAAATGCATACAGTGATTCAAAGAATTTTAACGATTAACTTTCAACTGAAAGCAGAACTCTTCCTTTTGGGACTGATGGATAAACAGTTGGGAAAAACATAGGCATGGAACATTGTTTTTATACCTAAGTGCAGCAAGATTATTGTACACATAAAAATGGAAAGATTTGGCAATATCTACAGTGGAATGGCTTGCCTTCAAAAGTGGTAGGTGCCCCTTCATTGGATGTTTTCAAGAAGAAGTTGGGCTGCCATTTGTCTGGAATGGTATAGGGCAGAGATCTAAAACCTTGGTCCCTTTAAGGCTTGTAGACTTCAACTCCCAGTATTCCTCAGCCAGCTCTGCTGAGTTGAGGAATACTGAGTTGAAGTCCACAAGCCTTAAAGGAACCGAGGTTGGAGACCTTTGGTATAGGGTATCTTGATTGACCAAGAGTTTAGACCAGAAGACTCCCAGGTCTCTTCTAGCCCTATTATTCTACGTTCTATGTTCCACAGCAGAAAAATTGTTGGTGAAGATGACAGAACTCACTAAAACAACCAAAGTGTCGTGTTTGAAAATATCTACGTTTATTGGTGATTGTAAACCTTTTATGGGCATTTTGCGTAAAACAGGAAAATATATATAGATAAGACAAGCAATAGAAAGAAGAAGGACACGATGTAACTTTAGAGAGAGGGGGATCAATTTATAATTGTACTTATCACTGTTTTAAAGAAGGTCGGAAGTCACTTCTTTATATCTTTTTTCTTTCTTTTCAATTTTTCTGCTAATTTTTTTTCTTTTTCCACCTTTAGTTGTTTTTTTCTTTCAGTTTTCCCCTTTTCTCTTTTGGTGTTTGGTCTGTTTTAGTTTTGCATTTGTCTTATTCTTGTGCTTAAATTTTTCATTAAATTGCATGAGACAGCAAGAGAAAGAATGAGTTTGCCATCAAAATCAACTGTACTCCAAAGGGATAGCCTGCACTTTTAATCTAGCACCAACAGAATGCCTATACAATGGAGATTTTGTACTCGCTGAAAGGCCATCTTCTATTCTGACATTAGGATTACTGTTTTTTCGTCTTAGAGTACTTAGTTCAATCGTTTGGAATGGTGAGTTTTTGTGTTCACAAACTTCATGGAGTTAATAGCAGAAGCTACTGGGACCATCCTGTGACTCAAGAACATCTGGGTACCACCCTCTTCATAGAAGAAGTCATAAATCTTTCCCACAGTCTATCTCACTGCTTTCCTTCCCTTGTAGACCCTGTGACAGTATTCACTGGACAGTATTCAATTGGAAATGGTACAATAGGCCATTTCCTCCACCAACTGAGACTACTAGTCATTTTGTTACAAGGATGTGTTAAAGAGTTATTTCTATTGGTTCAGGGGTATCCATGGTGGGGGCAACAAAGTCAAGATAGTGGCTGCAACTCTGCCCATTAGCCACGATAACATGGGGGTAGGGCTTGATTGCGCAATCAACCCATGGTGACTTTTTTGACACCCCCAACTCCTGAGAAGATGTCCCTGAATAGAATTCTGATGCCGCATATGAATGCTGCATGCGTGAGGAAAATAGCAGGTAGACACGTTGAGATTTGAACTCTGAAAATCTCTTTGCTCAAGTAAGAAATGACACGATAGGCAAGATATCCTAGGGCAATCATTATTGCCAAAGGAGACAATGATAGGACATGACTTCCTGAAAAACTGATCTATTTTAAGAAAAGAAACCCTGCAGCTAAAAATTATTATCTTCGCTCCTTTTCAGCAACCAACCAATTTTTTAGCAGCTGTAGGCAAAAGAAGGGAAAGTTGATATAATTAGCACATGCCAGTACTAATATGAAGATAATGTTCCTTAAGGTTTTAGAGGTCATCAAGATATTTTTGATTGTAGTTAGAGTTCAAATACTCTGGTGAGTTCGCTATGCTTTTTAGAGTCACCTTCTTAACAATGAGCTTGCTACCTCTTCCAAACCCTAAGATAGCCCATTGTAAGAAAACCTAATTCGTGCAAAATATAAATGCATCTTCAGTCTGCAATCTAGGAACTTTTGTAGCATTTCATAGCAATCATAAAACAGCTTCTCTGGATTTTACAGGATTCTGGTACTTTTGTCAAAACAAATACATGATGTTACGAGCTTCAACTCTTTTGTGCACGCATGTGGCATCACAATACAAATCTTGGCCCACAAGGCTGCATTGATGCTGTCATTCTTTTGTCCATCTCTCCTCCCAATGTTGCTGGATAGTTCTCAATTTTATTTAATGACTCCTTCATAGTCAGTTGTATGAAAACTCCAGAAAGACCATGTATCTGTAGGAGATGATACACTATTTTTCCACGATCTCACTCTAATCCCACTTGGTCATCCATTCTTAAATTGGTATTTCAAAATAAAGCAGAATCTGCTGTATTCTGCTATCTAATACTATGCTTTGGTTTTCTCTTACTAGCACTCTTCAATGTTTTCTTTTTCTGAGCAAGCCAGCGTATGCATTTTTATGCACTATCTTGAAAAGTAGTCTCCTGTTTTGAAAGGAGAACTTGGAATATTGTTTTGAAGCCTGCCCATATAGCACACGGTGTTGATTGCTGTATTTCTACAACTCCACATTTGTTACATGGCTGGAATGGAAGAACCAACATCCCAATCTGATGGTAACCTGTGGACATATTTTAAGAAGGTTGAGAGCCTTGTACACCATTAATGTTATCCTCTTGCATTAGATCTTAATACAGAAATACACTTGGAAATATATGAAGAAATTGCTGGCAGGATGGTTTACTTTAGGAACTGAGATTTTTAAGAGGCTTGTCAAGTAGGTTCAATCAGAAAGAATTCTCTCCATTGCTCAAACCCAGACCAACAGTTTCAGGTGAAAGAAAGTTTCTGCTGGATTAGCTGCTGAGAGGAATGTTCTACTGATGGTATTGTGTACTGGCGGGTGAAGGGGTCATCATAGTCAATAACCGTTTATTGAAACATCACGTGCAGACCGAAGACTATGCTTAACTCTTGGCTCCCGCTTAAAAATTCTTTCAACTTTCTCGCCCTTGCACGGGCGATCCAATCAAAGTCCAGAGCGTCCCACGCGGTGTCCGCATTGGTCAGCATAGGTCAGGTTGCTTGAACCAATCAGCGTTCCCAGACTTTTCCATGCTGCCCACGTGGAACACAACATTCCTTCCTCCTCAGAGGCGGTGGCCCTGGTTCCCTCTAGCGGGCCACAAAATCCCAGGGCCACCAGTCAGGTCACCTCAGGAAACACTGTGACCTTGTTGGTCCTGGCGGTGGCCGCTGTCTGCGGGGCACACCCTCGGGTTGCTGCCCATCTCCCACACTGAGTCGGGGGCTCAGTTGTGCCCCTCAAGGTCCTGGCCACTCACCGTCATCCTCCTCCTGGGCCCGTTGTGCAGCATCCCTACTCGCTCCATGGAGGTTCTTCTGGCAGGTTGTATGTCCACTCAACATCCAGAATCAGACCCCGGTTCCAGGAGCGCGGTGACCCTGCTGCCTAGATCCAGTGGTTGTGCGTCAGTCATGTCACCCTGCAAGCCTGCTCTCCACTGTTTTCTCAGCTGGTATGGCACTGGACAAGTCACCTATCTTCCAGCTGGACCTGGTATATGATGGTCCCTTGAACCCTGGTTACCTTTGCGGGAGCTCAGGTTGCGCTGTTGACATAGTTATGGACCCAGACTGGTCTTGGGGCCTGAATGCCCTTGGAGCCCTGTGCTGTGGCCTTACCACTTCAGGGGTGCAGTTTGGATGCAGCCTGTCCATTTTGGTAATGAGCTGCATTCACCACCTTAGTTAGGCAGGTGTCTGCCCCGTGGTTGCACAGGGGGTTGTATGTTGACTCAGTAGGAAATTTGCTACATTCAGGTGTCAATCCCCCCTCCAGTTTTTTGAGTACATCTTTTGTAGTGCACACCATGACTTTGGCTTGCCCTTTGGACGCCAGGTGGAACGGTGTGGATGTGATGTGTTGGATCAGGTTTTCGCTCATGAAGTCTCTGAATTCTCCCCTCATGAATTGTGGGCCGTTGCCCGACACGATCATATCTGGCAGTCCGTGTGTGGCAAAGATTGTCCGAAGCTCCCGGATCGTGCCTTGCCACCATCATATTCGGAACGGGTACTACTTTCAGCCACTTGGAGTGGCTGTCAACTGCAATAAAAAACAGCTGGCCATGAAAGGGACCTGTATAGTCCATGTGTATACAGGACCACAGGGCTTTCACCGCATCCCACGCCTGCGGTTCTGCCTGGTGTGCCTCAGGCCTGTGCAGTTGACACTTGGTGCACATCTGTTCTTGGGCCTTGATGTCCTTATCGAGCCCCGGCACCACACGTAGCTCCTGATGAGGGCTTTTGACCAGACAATGCCCGGGTGTCCTTCATGCAGGCTCTGCAATACTTGCAGCTGCAGGCATTCGGGAATGACCACTCTGCTTCCTTACAGGAGGCAGCCTTTGTGAGCCGACAGTTCATCTCTCTGTACGACAAACCCTTAGAACTCCCAGCCCCAGTCACTTCCCATGTGCTTTGCTTGCACCCCTGCGAGGACACGGCTGAGAGTTGGATTGGCAGATGTTTTCTTGACCACATCTCCTGCATGTAAGGGCCTTTGCGGTATCTTATGGATCGCCATGATCTGGTGTGCCGGGGGCAGATCTGGCTCCACCTTGGGTAGCAGCAGCCTACTGAGGCTGTCCGCGTGTCCCATGTCTTTTCCCGATCAGTGCATCAATGTGAAACTGTAGGCCAATAAAAAGTTCAACCAGTGCAACATCTGGGGGGGAGATTATCTGAGGGTTTTGTTTGTGTGTCGTGAAGAACTCCAATAATGGCTTGTGATCGGTATAGACCACGAATGGTCACCCGTATACATAGTCATGGAACTTTTCTATTCCCGTGGCTATGGCCAATGCCTCTTTATTGATCTGGGTGTAATTCCCTTCCATGGAGGACAGTGTTCGCGAATAGTAGGCGATGGGCATGTGCCGCCCACTTGCCTCTTCATTGCTCAAGATGGCCCCACCTCTGTATGGGGAAATGTCGCAGGCTATGCACATGGGCCAGGCTTCATCAAAATGCATCAGCATAGCGTCTGAGGCCAGCAGGGCCTTTGCTGTCACGAAGCTGCAGTCTTGTGCCCTAGTCCACTGCCACGTGGCTGACTTGTTCAGTAGCTGGTGGAGTGGTTCTGCTACGATTGCTTTTTGAGGTAGGAATGAGTGGTAGAAATTGAGGAGACCCAGGAATGCCTGCAGCTCCTTGGATTTCATGGTGGGGGCATGACGGATTGCTTCGAAATTGGCATCGGTGTCATGTTTGCCGGCATCGTTGATCCAGAGTCCCAGAAATTCCATCTATTCAATCCCGATCTTACACTTCTCCTGCTTCAGCTTAAGCCCTGCCTGTCGAAATCTCTGAAGAATAGCTCTGAGCTACTCCACCAGCATTTCCTTGGAGTTCCCTGCAATGAGCACATCGTCAAAGTACGGGCAGACACCTGGTATGCCTTTGAGTGTGTATTCCATCATGCCTGAAATATCCCTGGGTGAACTGGAACCACTTCATTTTGAATGTTCACCTGTGGGTTACTATAGTCTGTGCCTCTGCTGTCATCACGTCAATGGGCAGTTGTGTGAGATCCAGCTTTGCAAAGACTTTTCCTTTCCCTTGTGAGGCTAGGATGTGACCTACGTCTGGGACCAGGTAAGGGTTCTGCCATAGTGTCTTATTTGTAGTGCACTTATAATCAGCACAGATTCTCACTTCCCCATTCGCTTTAAGGGGGGCTCACTATGGGGGTTTCTCACTCACTGCTGTCTACAGGCACAATGAGCTCTGCATCTATCTTGGGCTTGAGTGTGAAAGGCACTCTTCTGGCCTTCACTCGGATTGGCTTCAAGGTTGGGTCTTGGTGAAAGGCTATTGGTTCCCCCTTATACTCTCCAAGGTCTTCGCTGAATACGTCCGTGAACTCTTTACAGGCTAGCGACAACCCACTCATGGCCATGTGGTTGATGCCCATTATTTCTATTCCCAGGGCTTCAAATCAGTCTAGTCCTATGAAGCTGGCCCTATCTCCTTCAACTACAGTGACCTCTAGGGGACCCTCAAATTCCTTGTCCTGTACGAGAATTGAGACCTCCCTGCGCTCTCTCATCCTGCCGTTTCGGAAATCCCTGAGGACTATTGGCAACAGCTCTAGCGTGGCCCGTCTGACCCCAACGTCACACATGTGTTGGAATGTGTGGGCCAAGATTATGAATAGTGCAGGCCCGGTGTCCAGCTCCATTTGGTATAGGGCTACCTGCAGTTTGACCCTCAGCCACAACTTCCCCCTCAGCAGCTTGGGTGTTCCGTTCCTGAGTGGTAGACAGGCGAATGAACACAAGCTGTTTCAGCGTGACCCTGAGGCCCTCATTTGCCTGTTCACCTTGGCTGTTGGCGCTGCAGCAGCTCTCCTTCCTCGACATACCACAGTGATGTGCCCTCGCTTCCCACAAGCCCTGCAGTTGGCTGTTCAAAACCGGCAGGTTGCTCTGGTGTGTGGCCCTCCACAGTTGGAGCATAGGACAACCGTCACCCCACTGCCTTGGCCTTGGGGAGGACCCCATGTAGGCAGTCGACCTCCTTGATGGCGTTGCCCTTTTTGACTTCATGGTCTGGGTAGGTGGTAACAGCCACGTAGTAGACTGTGGTTGCCTGGGGCTCTCTGGACGATGGTTGCATGACCTTTATGGCTCCTGCAGGTACCTCGTGGGCCATCACCTTCTTCAGAGCATCCTTGAATGAGATGTTCCTTTTGGTAAACAGCTGGATCTCCTGGTCCCGGAGGTCGCAGATGAGGCGATCTCGCAGCTACTCCTCCAGATTCTGGAACTCACACAGCTGAGCTGCATGTCGCAAAGCGGCAACGTATTCAGCTGCCAACTCCCTGGAATGCTGAACCCTCTTGCTGAATGGGTGCCACCATGCAATGATCGACAGCATTGGCATGAAATGCTCGTCCAGCCACTGTTTGAGGTCTGAGTACATGACTGAGTCAATGCTTGCTGGTGTGAAAACATTCTCAGCAATGTTGAAAACAGTCAGTCCGCAGATGCACAGCAACGTGGCCACCTTCATGCCCTCATCTCAGATGTGGTTGGCCTGCATATAACTCTCCAGGTGGGCACTGTTGCACTCGGGCTACACAATGTTGAATTCCTCCATACATGCCATGTTGTTCTGTGGGTCGCCAGGTCGTTTCGTATTAGTGATTAAATTACACTATTATTCCACTATTGCGTACTGGCGGGTGAAGGGGTAATCATAGACCGGAGTCAAGGAATAATAACCGTTTATTGCAGTGGTTCCCAAAGGGGGTAGCAGGGGGACAGCAGGGGAGAACTAGGAGGCCAGGGGGACGGCAGGGAGGCTCTAAAAGGCCAGGGGGCCATCCAAAACTTGGACTATGCACCCAGAGCTCAGCAGTAGCGTCCGAAGCTCAGCTCGCTCCACAGGAGCATCCGGAGCTCAACCTTGAGTTAGGACTGGCTGGTGAGCAAGCAATGAGTGGGAAGTGGAATGCGAGAAGGTATGTTTTTATTTGTGTGCGTGTCTGTATGTCTCTCTGTATATGTGTGTGTGTGCTATTCCGAATAATGCTATTTATAGGGGATGGGGGTGGGGGCACTGAGGATGAGTTCGTAGCACCAAGGGGGTGGTGGACTGAAAAAGTTTGGGAACCACTGGTTTATTGGAACATTGTTTGCAGACCTAAGATAATGCTTAACTCTCGACGTCTGCTTAAAAACACTTTCAACTCTCCCGCCCTTGCACAGGCAACCCAATCAAAGTCCAGAGCACTCCTGTGTGGTGTCCGCATTGGTCACCATGGGTCGGGTTGCTTGAACCAATCAGCTATCCACTAATTTCCCATGCTGCCTACGCAGAACACAACAGATGGGATTATTTCATTTGCTAGAGTTGGACTACATAATGTTTAAGAGCCAGTCAACTCTAAAATTTATTACAGCTGGACACAGAATTGAACCTATTTTCCTTTTTATATCCAATCCCATTCTATTCTGATCTTCTCAGACCTTCTCACAGTTATGGAGACAAATGCTTGACCAAAACTTTGTTAGTGGCCATGAGGGCCATTCTCCTTTAGTATTCATAGTTTCTCCTTCAGAGTTTGTCAACATCACAGATGGGAATGGCACTGAAGAATCACAGAAGAAAAGAGGAAAGGACTTCTGATTTGGTAACTCAGTTAACAAATGGTTGTTCAATCTGATCCTAAAGATACTTTTGCTAAAATCTGTTCCATTTTCCCAGCAGCAAAATTTGTTTCCAAGCAAGTATTCAGAGAACTGCAACCAGATAGCTGACTTTAACCCATTTGAAGGTTGCTTTCTGGATCTGGGTGATTGCTAACTTAAGTTGGTATATCAGCCATCCTTTATATTTTTTGGAACCCACAGTCTTTCCCACAGCACACTTTGAAAGACCAGGTCAAATTTCTATTGCTTTGGAACTGTCAGAGGATTGGCTCAGGAGTTGTAATTGACCATCTGTCATTTCTGTGCGTCACAGGTTCTAAGCTTTTTCTTCAAGAAGAATGCCAGTTTATGTAGTGCGCCAACTAATGATATTCCATCTGGTGAGACTATGACTCCTCAGTCTGCATGCTTCGCCTGTTGGCCCTTCCTCACAGGTGGAAGTTAAACTGTAACTTAAACATTGCAAAAAGCTTAGTACAAATGAGGCCCAAGGCTGTCTTCAGGCTTTCCTCAGTTTAAACTGAGAACTAAAAGTCTAGGTCAAGCTGGTACAGAGAAAATGGCGTGGAGATTCTCAGTCATCCAGGTCATGGTTGTCCCAAAAGAGCTTTTTCAAAAGGCAACTAGACTTCGCTTTTTTCCTTGAAGACATTTTGTTTCTTATACAAGAAGCTTCTTCAGCTCTCGCCAAATAGTGGAGAATGGAAGGATTCATATTCTTTGCAATCCTCTCCTTGTTAGCATTTTTTTCATGAAGCTTATTGGATGAGAAGCAAAACATCTTCAAGGAAGAAACAAAGTCCAATTGCCTTTTGAAAAAGCACTTTGGGGGTATTGTTGAATATCTTCTTTTTTCTAGAGCTGGTCGTTTTTTTATCTCAGATCCTTAATACTGTTGACTGTTGCTTTATCTCCTTCAATCTCTGAAGAGCTGTAGTTGTAGTAGCACAAGTCCTCTGGGTTGCTTCCTGGTTTAATAGGACCCTATGCTTTCCCTCAGCAAGAACTTTGTTGTGTAGTGTTGCCTCAGGAGGATCCTTAGTGACAGGGGTGCCTTCATGGTTGGGCTCTGAGGTGGCAGACTTCCGTTAACTTGGTAGCAATAGGAAATGGCATCACATTTGGAACACCACAATATACAAGTTAGCCTAGCCAGCAACTGCCCTCAGATGGTAGACATTATGCCAAGGTTAATTAGGGTAAGCAGTCTTCATTTCCTCATAATGTTTTTGACAGCTAATTAGAATAGCTTGGCAAGGTTGCTATTCCCCAGTCCCCATTGATAAATGGGGGAGAGGGCGTTTATAATGTGCAGAGATGCTGTTTGTGGCCTTCTAGGTTGGATCTGAATAGTGTGACCAGGAACCCCCATGGTGAGCTACCTGAGAGTGTGAAACTCAAATAATGGATCATTATGAAGCATCAAAACAATGCCATGAAGTGGAAAACAGTTTAAAGAGATTTATGGATAGAGATGGCGCAAGATAACACACTGCTCTGAGTGTTAACCCAAGCAACACTCAATCAGTCAAATAAGCAAATTAATCCCTCCCCCTCTCTTTGGCTTTTAGTTTACTATGTAGACCTGTAGGGGATGAAGTTGCTTATGGAGAAGCTTTCAATCATGTGAGCTCAGAACAAAATTGAGCACTTTAGCAATAATTAAACTATACAGTAGTTGACAGACTTGTGGGCAGCTAAAACAGCTCTCATTGTATTTGGGACTAGAGAAGGATGAGGATTCACCTCAGGTGACTAGGGCAACATCAGATAGCAAAATGGAAATAATAATAATAATAATAATTTTATTTATACCCCGCCCTTCTCCCGAGGGACTCAGGGTGGCTTACAGGCATTTAAAACACAGCAACATAAACATTAAGAAATATAAATAAAAGAATTAAATAAGGCCTGAAATTTAAAAGGGGAGCAATAAAACAATTTCCAATAAATAGTTAAAAATCTAATACAGATTGAAATACAGGAGGATTAAAGCACCAGGATGGAAACCAGGAGACGGTGAGTTATAGTTCTGCCTCAGGCCTGAAAATCAGATGGATGACTTGGGGTCCAATCAGTAGGAAACAGTAAGTTCTAGTCCCGCCTTAGGCAGAAAAGCTGATTGGGTGACTTTGGGCCCATCCCTCTGTCTCAGTGCAATCCATCTCACAGAGTTGTCTTGGCGAAAAGAGATGGAAGAACTTTCATGTGTGTTTCCCCACCTTGAGTTAGTTAAAAAGTAATAAAAACGTGATTCAGAAAAATAGATGCAACCTTATTTTTTTCCTATTATCTAGTATGTTTTCTAAACATAAAACCCATATATCATAATTTCATTTCTTTTCTGTCTCACGCAAAAAGACTAAAAAGGTTCCGATCAGTTCATGTCTCTTCTCTAATCAAAATTGTTAATTTTACCTCAGAAACTTCCATCCTCTTCGCCATCTGCTCTTCGTTATGGGTATTGTCAGATCTTTCCACTATTCTGTATATAAATGTCTTGCTGCTGTTACCGTATATAAAAACAACATTCTCAGAGGGTTTTTTTTTCCTCCAACTTTTCCACAATCAGTCCCAAAAGAAACATCTCTGGTTTCAGTTGCATATCAATCTTTAAAATCTTTTGGATTAATGTGTGTATTTGAATCCAAAATATCTTTTTTGCATGCCCACCAAGCATGATAAAAGGCCCTCTCTTGTTTGCATTTCCAATTATAAATTGTTATTGTCAAGAGATCCTGGAAAAAAGCAAGTTAGGACTAATACAGTGGCGTGTCACTAGATGTCAGTCTTTACTCCTAGTCTCCGAGTTCAACAAAGCTGTGAAGAAATTGTTGGTTTCTTGAGCACCTTTTTTTTCTTTTGTAGTGGATAGTTTAATAAGAGTCACAGTGATCAACAAACCTCTTTCAGAAGACTTAGTGACTTGTTTAAGTATCAGGCACCATCGTATGATGTTACACGTGGTATTGCCATAAAAACCAACATGGCTGACTTGTCATAAGTCTTCCAACAATTTCGCTCTCAGGAACTCATGATATTTTGAGTCCTTGCCTGACTCAAGTGAGAACATTAGGTGTAAATTACATCTTGTGAGATACGGGCCATTTAATACCCACGTACACACTCATACGCATTGTTGCCACTCACTTTGACTGTGTCCCAATGGACATTTTAATTGGTGGTTGGCTTAGAGTTTGGGTGCATCCTTCTGGTTGGCATGGAGTTAAGAGGAGTTGGTGTGTTGGGCTTGATGGGGCAGGCAGCAGCAGTATCTCAGTGGTGATAAGCAGAGAAAGATATGGCAGGGACTAGGGACAGTTTGCATGTGGGGAAGGTGGTTTCAGTGTGTTAGCTCTATTCTGTATTCTGGTTCCCAAGAGTTTTCTGCCCGGTTACTGGACCTTCAAAAGGTTTGGTCTCTGGCTGCTCTAACAGAATGCCTGGTCAGTGTGAAATGAGGCCTTCATAACTAAGATTTCATTGTACACCTACCCTGGCAAGTATAAATATCATGGTATGTATAACTGAGACCTGGTTGGGCAGAGACAGGGATTCACCTCTCTTGCCTACAACAGAATCAGAATTTATTTTGCCAAGTGTGTCTGGACACAGAAGGAATTTGTCTCCGGTGTACATGCTCTATACCCACATACATACAATAAACAAACTGAGATTACAATCATAAGATACATTCATAAAATGTTAAAAAGGCCAGGATGGTGCAGTGGTTAAAAGCAGCCCTGCAGGCTATTTCTGCTGACTTCCATCTGCCATTAGCCATCAAAAGTTCAGCAGTTCGATTCTCACTGGCTCAAGGTTGACTCAGCCTTCCATCCATCCGAGGTCGGTCAAATGAGGACCCAGATTGCTAACCCCCACGCCCTTCCCGTGGTTGCTCCACTCCCCTCACGGTCACCAACACCCCCTCACAGCCACCATCCCTGCGCCGCTGTGCCCAAGGGAGTGCCCCACTTGCTTTCAGGGCGGCCCCACGGACTGGATCCAAGGGGGCTGCAGGCTGGATCTGACCTGCGAGCCTTGTGTTTGACATCCCTGTGCTAGCACATTGGTCAATCTTGCATTAGAACAGAACAGAATGACAGAATTGGAAAGGACCTTGGAGGTCTTCCAGTCCAGAGATCTCCAATCTTGGTAAGACTTGTGGACATCAACTCCCAGAATTCTTCAACCAGCTGTACCGGCAGGGAAATTCCGGGAGCTGAAGTTCACAAAGTCTTAATACTGCCAAGTTTGGAGACCCCTGTTCTAGTCCAATCCCTTGCTCAAGCAGGAGACTCTTATCATATGTTGGGTCTGGTTTTGTCTTGGGGCAGTGGCAACATAAACTGAATATGAGAAAGATTCACATAGCCCTTTGTCATGGACACATCACTCTGTGACTACTTGGAGTCCATTGCCATCCCTCGCTGAAGGTTGGATCTATTCCTTCCGTC
>JANHFO010004973.1:81162-91991 GCA_032468095.1 Pareas carinatus
TATGTTATATGTTGTTTTTATATGGCTGTACACCGCCCTGGGTCTCTTCGGGGAGAAGGGCGGTATAGAAGTTTTAATAAATAAATAAATAAATAAATAAAAACAAGACAGAGGACAATCCATTTTGCACACTCCTGAAGACAGCAGTTTTTTCTTCTTCTTCTTCCTCTTCTTCTTCATCCTCTTCTTCTTCTTTCCTACCCCTTCTCTTTTCTCTTCCCCTCTCTCCCTCTCTTTCTTTCTCTTCCTTCTTTCCTGCCCCTCTCTTTCTCTTTCTCTTCTTTTCTTCCATTTTTCTCTTCTTCTCCTTTCCCTTTCCTACTTCCCTCTCCTTTTTCTCTTCCTCTTCTTCCCTCTTTCCTCTCTTCCCCTCTTTCTCCCTTTCTTCTTCTCTTTCTCTTTATCCTCTCTTCTAGTAATGGCTAGTAATTTATTCGTCTTTTTAAAAAATCTGGACCTGGCTTGAATTATATTGAAGGAAATATGGATAATTGCTTGTTGATTTAAGAAAGTTCATTTAATGCAATCAAAGGATTTTGATACTGAATTTTTTTTCATTTGTAGGGTCACTTATGAACAGTGTGGGTCTACATTATGGATACTGCATCATTTTGATGTACATCAAACACCGTCTTAGCCCCTTTCACACGCACTCTCCTAAGTCACATATACTACCCTGCAGCGCTGCTTTCACTCACCAAACAGGGAGCCACTCTCCTCCCACCCCAGCTCTCACTCAACCATAGTCTCCTAACTCTCACCAAACTCCCATCCCCATCATCCTAGGGTCTTCTGAACAACCTCCCATGATCAGATTGTAAACCAGTCAAAAACTGGTCAAAAAAGAAATTAGAACAGCAATCCAAGAAAAACCGTTAAAAATGCTTCGTCTGACATCGTTCTCTACATTTTATGTAATCAGATAAGTGACAAATTGGGGGATAAGTGACTGAAGGATATTGGCCTCTATTGAACAATCCCATCATAGTGTTGGTACAATTGCTTGAAATCCATCTGAAAGTGGTTAGAAACCTTCTGGATTAAGATAGTAATAGTTTAATTATGAAAATTCTAATGTTGCTATGCTATGCTGCATAACTACCTTTGCCCTGACATACATATTTTTTTAATTATACTTCAATTAGTGTGCAAAAAAATGTTATCCATGATAGATAAAACCAGCTTTTTGAATATTCCTTATTCAATCTGTTGGGTGAAAGATTAGACCTTGCTTTCATAATTATTTAGTCATAGGTGGCTAAAAATTTATTATGAACACAGTTAATTATGCTATCAAGAGCAACACATTCCAACAATTAGAGGTAAGTCAATATGGGGGAGCTGCCATTTAAATAGTCTGGGGTGCAAACAACCACAGAAAATTATATATTCCCCTCAGTGAGAGCCATTGTTTTTCTTTGATTTTTGACAGTTTTCACAAGGGCTCAAGAGAACTTACTATACTATTGTTTTTTCAATCTATTATCTTTGAGATGCATTAGACTGCAACTCTCATAATTAAGACTGGGGAAGATTGCTGTGGAATATGAAAGCTTGATTTTAAAACATTGATCCCAGGAAAGCTAGCTTGGAAAATAATACTTATTTTTTTAGAAAATGAATTGTTGGGAGTTAGGTGGTGTAAAATAAATTAATGAGTAAATGAGAAAAACATAAATGCTGAAGCTGAAAATTTTTATTTCTGTGCTCCAAAGAAGTTTCTCTCACTTCCCACTTCTCACCAGGATTGATAATGGTTGATCAAGACTGATAGTTACTCCTATACATGTTTATTTGGAATTCAAGAATATTCCCTAGAGAAGTATGTATAGTATGGCAGTCTCAGATAGTTTACACCTCCATCATAATTCACAATCATGATTGTTATTGTAATTTAAGAATATTCTTAAAAAGAAGAGTAGATGAAAAAAAAGAAATAATGCTCCAATACAAAAGATGCTGACAAGCTGAGGTTTAAGACTATGAATGTGTCTTATAGTTATATACTTACTTGATTATGCCTATAGATGCCTATATTTACAAATGATCATGATTATGCATATAAGCAATGATCTTGTTTGATGCTTATATATTCAAACTGGCTATGAATGTATCTTGATTGTATTTTGTTGTGTATGTATGTAAATTGAGCACTATCACTTGAGACAAATTCCTTGTGTGTCCTGACACACATGACGGAAATAAATTCTGATTCTGACAAACTGAGGTGTACCCACCTGGTGTTTTCCAGTGTTCATTTCAGGCATTCTTAGATTATTGGATCCTGGATCTCAGTCATAGAACCTGGTTTCTACTTGGCAGGTTGAATACTAATATAATTTTAGATGCCCCCATCTTGTATACCGCATCGTGCGGTGACGTATTCATTGCAACCTCAACAATTTGACCAACTGACCACATAAGACCTATAAAAGCAGAAGAGAATTGAAACAAGAGACTTCAACCCAAGTTCTCATGTTGATGTTACCTAGCCTGGGGATGAAACATTCGGAAACTAAACAACAAGCTCAGAGAACAAACCACCAAATACCTCAACTATTCTTTGCTACAATTAATTCCAGCTTAAATTCTTGCTTTAAGCTATCTCATGCCTTTCCAATGAACTTGGTCTTAACCAACTCCCTTTCTGCCCTTAATACTCTCAGTATTTATTTAATTTATTTATTAAATTCATACGCTGCCCATCTCACTGTCAAGGGACTCTCTCAGTAACTCTCTCTTCCTCTGCGTATTCCACCGATTCCTCCTGTTTTGTTGCAGTACAATCTATGGCAGAAAAAGGCCCTGGAGCGAGTTGGGTTTAGGCTGACAAGCAAGAACCAACTCCAATGACTTGTTTGCATTCTAAAGAGGCTATTTGTTGTACCTGGCAAATTGTACACACGCCCTGTGTAAAAAATGAGTCCATTAAAAAAAAAAGGATTGGGCTGCAAGCCAATCTCCTTTCCTAAATATTTTTAAGTGCATGATTAATACACTTCCCCAGCTCCTGTCTGGGGCTGCAGGGGGAGGTCAGAGAGCAGGTAAATGAAAGAAAATGGCTTCATTTGGCATTGACTAAGCTATTAATCATTGCCCATTTTCAATAAATCACAGCAGATGGCAGGAACTCATGGGAAATGACACACCATGTGGATGATGGGAACAGTGGGTTTTCGCAGACACCAGCAAGGGAAGAGGTCACTCTTGCACACCTGCCAAGTGCTGTGGAGCAGTGTCGGTGTTTCACACCTGCGTTTTACCTCAGCATGACAGTCTTTTCCACAAAAGTGGCTCCTTAGCAAGAATCAGGAATGGGAGAAAATCCCCCTCGTTTTATCCCTTGCTGTGCTACTTGCTTTTGTTTCTCACCGAGTCACACACAAGCCAGCAGCCAGCCGGGATGTGATTTCCAGAACAATTTAACAAACTTAGTTAAAAGTGCTGCCAATTGTTATCTCAGCGCCTTCATCTTGTCTGTACCTAGATAGAGCTGGACTGATGATATATTTCTGGAGCTGGGAAGGGTGTAGTGTGTGGAGACTCAGACCACACATGCCCAATTCTTCTGGAACCTATTTTCCTCCCAGGTTTGTCTGCTGCCAAACCCTACATATCACTGTCAAAGCCTGCCTTGACCTGTTCACAGATAAATCTATTTAGATGTAGCGGGATAGTTAAATGCAAGTTTCTTAACTAGAATCCCAACAGGTGGTTTTTTGGCAACAACTGCCTATAGTTAACTCAAAGAGATGACTGGCATAGATGATGATAATTTATCTCACTCATAATTATGTACTTGTGCCTAAAATTATAGAAGGTCCTCTTTAGTCAACTCATTGTTCTTATTGCTTGAAGCATTAATAAATCTGTCCCCTCCTTTACTTGCTGCCATTCCAGATTCTTGTGGTTAAACACTGTAAACTGCCCAGAGCAGGTTGATAATGAAATGGGTGGCACATATATTTAATAAGTAAATAAATACATAATAAATCTTCCTTCCTTCCTTCCTTCCTTCCTTCCTTCCTTCCTTCCTTCCTTCCTTCCTTCCTTCCTTCCTTCCTTCCTTCCTATCATCTGGTTGTTAGCACTCTTTCTGAGAGTTGTTGAAGCCACTTGGAGTTTATCTGTCCCATCATGATCACCTGAAAGAATGCTAATGACCAGATGACTACAAGGAATATACAACTTTCCATCCTCCACCATTCAGTCCGAACTGATGAAGCTTCTTGGATGAGAAATGAAATTTCTTCAAGGAAAAACAAAGTCCAGTTGCCTTTTAAAAAAGTACTTTTGGGATAACTATGACCTGGATGATTGAGAAGCTCTATAGACATGCCAATTGGAAGTTAGCTACTTTTGGCTACCAAATTACAAAGTTGCATATAAAAACAGATATTCAGAAATACGACTTCTCAAGCAATTTTCTCTTTAGTTGCAGGTTGAAATGAAATGCCATAGGATTGATTGCACATCTATGTAACCCAGAGCAGAAATAAGATTTCCCATTTTTAACTCAGATACGGGTTCTATGATTCTTGGCAGAAAATGTGTCACTTCCTATTAAGAAAAGCCCTAGCAGCGCTTTTATTGACCTGGTGTCTTGGCTTCTGTCCTGCTCAGCTTTCCAATATGTCTTGCTACTCTTTTTGGTGAAAGAGGGTATTTTTACAAACTTCACCTATGCATCTGAGGATATTGTGCGGTCAATTGATGTCCACTAAGACAATAGCTCCATCTATCAGCATTAGGGATGGAAATCCTTCTTGATGTTTGTTCACTGCTCAGTGGACTTGTGCATTGACGTTATGAGCTCTTCCACATAAGGAGAGACTTAGCCAATGTGTCCCTCAGGGCGAAAATATTCCCACTTCTGAATATGGTGCCTGAAATTGAAAGTACGATGCATGTTAGTCGCAATTAGTTCGCAGTTGGCCTGATATTTCCTTCGACAAGCACGACTTGTTTTGTGTGCGTTTTTGATCTTCATGTTGGGAAAGTGTGGATGTTAGGAATGGAAAAGATCAGAAAGAATGGGAAAACTTGGAAAATTTGGGTGGTAATTTAACTTTTTGTGTTTTGATGCTGAATTCCAGAGCAATCAATTTGAAGGCTGATCAGTGAGGTTCTTAGTTACCTCTTGCTGAAAAACTCTTCTAGTCCTGGAAAATGAACTGCTATAACAACGCCTTACAGATTGCTATGGAACAGAGGGCAGCGATCAGTGATTAATGCAGAGCCTATCATGACACACACAAATGAGATAAAAAAACATACAGAATACAATTCTAACATATATGGAAAAGCAATCTCATTCTTGGCCCCTTATAACTCTTGAAATTTGGACATAGCAATAGCAATAGCACTTAGACTTACATACCACTTCACAGTGCTTTACAGCCCTCTTCACGTGGTTTACAGAGGCAACATATTGCCCCCAACAATCTGAGTGCTCATGGATGTATGAGTTAGAACATATTTCCATAGTTTGTTGCCTTCCAGCATGACAACATCTAGCATTTCCAGTCAATGTTTCTTTGTAAGCTGGAATTCCTGGCATTCTTCATCCCAACAGATCTACAGAAAACCAGGTTAAAGAATGTTTGTTTAGAATTTCAGATATAATTCCATGATTTCCTACTGTTGGCATGCATCTCGACATAGAAACACATACAATATATATCTCTACCTTAGTCTATTGGAAAAGGTAGAGTTCTTTTGGAAGATTAGAAACCAGTGGGGTTTTTTTTAGTCATATAATGCATTGGAACGCAGTTCCAGTACCTTTTTTGCCTTGAATACAATAAATTATATTTATGTTAAGAACTGAATATATAATTTTTTAAAAATAAAAGATTAACAAGATGTGAGTTCCGGCACCTTTGTTCTTACAAAAAAGCACTGCTAAAAACAATGTTATTAGTTTTATGGAGAGAGAAATTAGATTTTCTTAAAACTTTGACAGGAGATCCCAATATGGCATAGAAGTAGAAGATTGAATTAATGGAAAGCATATGTCCTACTGTGCACAGATGCAGAAGTTCCTCATAAGGGATGGTGGGCAGCTTACCTGGAATCTTAAGCAACAGCATAAAGCGAATGGGACAAAATAATCTATATTACATGTTTAATCTCTTCACTTCTAACAGCAGATGCAAATACTGACCTGCTTCTGCAAAGAAAATGCGTCAGGGTGCTCATTGGTTGTTTTGTAGAAAGGAAATAGACGGCTATTCCAAAGCAGAGTTCAGATATGGAAAATAAGCCTGCTATAATTTTCAAGGATGATTAACAAATGAAAAAGCTCACAGGATGCTATCTGGGTCAGGATCCTCAAAATCTTTTATCAATACATTAAAAAAAAAACCATTCACCACCATTCTGAATGTGGAGAATGGTTCACCACAAGCCTTGATTTTTATCTGCTACTTATCTCATCTGAATTTCTTTTGTTGGTATCCTTGTTAAGGTTATAGGTGGTATAAGCCTAACAGTTTTGTGCTCTTGACACCTTCCAACATTTAGTATTTCCTTGGTGGAATTTAGGTACTGGTCACAAGAGGAATTATTACTGTATCTGCTGTTTTGCTTTGGTGACAAGGAAGATGTTTAGTTTTCATTTTACAAGCACTGTAGTTTGAATGAGTCCTACCATACTGGACTAAAGAATTGGATATGACTAGACAATCTTACTAATAAGTGACCATCCATCTTTTTTACAGAAATGGTAGTCAAGTTTGTGTTCTTATGACAACATTAGAATCACTGGCTATTTTGCTATGTTTTCTCATTTCAACATCTGCATGTTAAGAATTGTAGAATGGAGCGAGAGCAGTTCTAACTCTCTACGTGGATTTTTTTTCCAACATCAATTAAATATTTTTTAAGGTAAATGTCATTCCTATTTTTGTTTTCTTTTATTCCATGTCTCCCTCCCTCCCTCTCTTCTGCTACTGGGTCATTTATCTGACACAAATAGATTTCAGTTTTATTGTTGTTGTATTGCTGCTAAGTCCTGTGCTAAGTACTTTTTGCTAGACAGGACAGTCCACAACATTAATGAAGAGATTTGTTTGAAAAATAGTGAAACACCATACTTAAGTAAACATTTTTTTGGTGGTAATCTTGGGGAGACCACTGAAATGGTCTGAAATGTTTTCTTTTTCAGAACTATGGTACTTGTCTTTTTGAGGAAACTAACCTTCCATTAGGTAAGTGTTGATAGTTTTAAATTAGATTGGGGTTTACAGGGGAGGAGCAAAAGACAATAAATGGTCATTTAAAGATATTTCATCCCCACATAGATTCTCTTTTTCAGGCATCCATACGTCAAATCTTATTCCGATGGAGTAGTTATCTTCCACTCTAGTGAGCTGCTAAACAATAAACTGCAAGTCAATTGAGAGGTGTCTCCTTTCAGAAAGCATCACAATTATTCATTTGTTTTAACAGTAATCTGAAAATATAATTGGAATAATCTAATAGCCAGCAATTATTTATGAGAGTCAATCTTGCTTATTATTGCCTGAATACCTAGCAGCTAGGTGAAGAGCTGGAGTTGGGTAATGCAATTCTCCAAACCCTCGAGTTAGAAGAATTGTGAACTGTATTCGTTTGGTAATATCAAAGACGCGAACAATGCATTATGTGGTTTCCAGAAAGGTTAAGTGAGATCACTCCACAAGGTGGCACTAAGTAGCTTGCTTGAAGATACATGCCGGAAGATCATTTTTCTCCATATACTTAAACTAAGAAACTAAGACAATATTACACAGAATCTTCCATCACTGTCCTTCCATGGGATCATACAGGTGGTGCCAGTTGTTACAATAAATTAAGCAAGCAAGTAACTCACAGTTTGACAGCAAGAAGAGGAAAGGAGATAATTGCTTTCCTGGAAGCTGAGAGGGGGAAAAGAATGTATATTTGAAATACTGCTTTCTTGACATAGAATTAATGCAGAAATGCAAACTTGTGGGGCCTTCAGATGCTGCTGAGGTACAAATCTCAGTTTCCTTTACTAATGGTCATGTTGGTGGTGACTAGAAAATGAAAATCATATGTGTTGGTGGACCCTTTGGGAATTTTTAGTTCAATTCCATTTAAAGGGCCATGTATTTGCCAGTTTTGTCTTATCCACCCAGTGCATTAACATGCTTGTCCATTACTCAGAAGAAAATCCCAAAAACTTCAGTGGGGTTTACTTTCAAGTAAGTAGAGAACTGGTAGAGAATTGAAGCTTCAAACTCTTCAAATCCTGTGCTACCTATACAGTTAGGGGATCAACCAGTTGAAGGATTAGGTACTACAGTATTTCACTATTTGCCAATCATTAGAATTAAAGAAGATCTACATCATGGGTTGAAAATGACTAAATAGTTATTCTTTAGTTTGGTCTAGAGATTAAGGCACCAGGCTAGAAAATAGGAGATATTGTGTTCTTAGTTCCATCTTAGCCATGAAGGCCAACTGAGCGACTTTGGGACACTCATTCTGTCTCAGGCCAACACACCTCACAGGGTTGTTGAGGAAAAATTAGAGGAGGAATGAATATTAGATATGTTCGCCGCCTTGAATTATTTATAAAAACAATAAAGGAAGGAAGGAAGGAATATTTTCCCTCAAGAATGCACCATCTAATAAACTCAAGGTAAAATGCTGCATTACAGTCATATGTCCAATTTTACAGTGTTGATGAGAACTGGAGGAAATTTATGTGCTTATTTTTAATATGAACTCACCCAATTCACAGCTCCCCAAATATCTGGATGAATGATGATCTATTGTTTCTACAATCCTTTGACAATAAAAGCAGTTCCAAGTTCTTCAATTTAAAAAATGTAAATAAAACTGCATAGTTTTATAGATAGTTTCATCTTCCAATAATCCAGTTTTCTTTAATGTCTATTTGCCTTTTTATAATTTTGTATAAATTGTCACGGGGTTCCTTCTAATGAAAAGATGGTTTAGCTATTTTGTAAATAAAATAAATAAAAAGGAAGTTGCTCACTGACTAGGCAGCAGGCTGAAGTGACATACAATTGAATCCAATCTTCATCTCCTTTACTATGATGTTATTGTGTATTTCTATTTAAATTTTACTAACTATTTTCAATTTATTTTATTCTATGCGAACATCTGTCCTTCCTTGGTGAGGATATCAGTGGGAGGAGTTATGCTGCAACACTAAAATAAAAATTTAAAAACATAGAATTAAATGAATAAATAATATAGAATTAAAGGAATAAATAAATATGAGTTAAAATGAAGGGAAAGATTCATGCACTTAATCATCAATCCCTTAGATCCAGGAGGAGAAGCTTATTAAACTGATCTAAAATAATTAAAATTTTGCCATATAATTACATTCCTGCTATTTAATTACTCATTAAATAAATAAACGACACACAATATAGAAAACTTGGTTTTCACGATGTAATAACCATCAGATTGTTATAACTGTTAACTTGGACATTCGTATGATTCAATTTAAAGTTAGAATCTCTCTCTTTTTTAAAAAAGTGTTTAATATTTAATATTTATTATATTCTTCTCCAGTCAGATGGTCTCTAACTTTGTTGCAGTGATAAGGTTTTATGAAGATTGAAGTACAACTTCACGGGAAGCAGCCAGATTTGGAATACCGTATTTAGACTAAAGGCTGAATGTTAATATATAACACCGAGTGTATCCCAACAGTCTCTCTCATTGTATCAGCATTTTTCTGATGCTAACAGAACAGATTGTTATCTATGAAAAATGATAATAAAATTCTGCATTTGTTTTAGGCTCTGAAAGTTGACAGCTACTATTGTGCCCAATTCTACCTACAAAACATCCTGTTCCCTTGCCAGCAGGTTCTGCCAGTTGAGCCAAACAGATTTCCTTAAGCAGGAACATATGTGGACTTTATAGATAGAATAGGTTTTCTCCTGCTGGTAAAGTAAATTCTGCAATAGATTCTATAGCCAGCAACTGCTCTGCAAATGCATTATGCCTACCAAATGGAGAAGATGATTACAAGGCTAGAGGGTAAGCATTTAGCTATCTCCAAGTGCCACTCTTCCAAATTTGCTAAATGGCAATGCAAGCCATGGTATCTGTTTGCAACATCAATTCCTTTTCCAGCCATTGAAAAAGGCAGGCTATTTATTTATCGTGTCACTCATGAACACTTTATGCCTTTCCTGATTGGTACCAGTAAATGCTGTAGAAATAATTTCTGCTTCTTAATTACACATTAAGAGGAACTCGTGACATAAACTGTTTCTAGGTTCTTGAAGTCATACCACCTATGGCTTCACTTGTAATGCACGAAAGCGTTTCATCCACCTCATTGATTAATGCATTAGGTATATTTTCCTCTATATTAAATCCTCTCTCTCCGTTGCCTCTCTTCCATTTCCACTTTGTAAAACCAATTCACAATTTCAACACAGTTGTGGCTCTTTTGTTTACCAATCAATCATAGGGAGACTACAATTACAGATGCATCAGATTTGTATTTTCTCTCAATGCAGGCACTGTAATGCTTTTGTACCAGATGAATTCTTGATCCACAAGGCAAAACTCACCTGCATTGCTGCTGCCATAATTGACAAAGAAGGTTATGCAATCAAGTTGGAATTCAGAAAAGTTGAATTACTCTAAGTCAGACCTGACAGTCTCTTAGGAAAAACCCATAGGATTGTTTAATTGTGAACTCTGATTGAAACCACTTGGACTATGTAAGATGTTAGATAAGTGATAGATTTGTGTGTATGTGAAAAAGAGGGGGGGGGAGAGAGAGGGAGGGAGGGAGGAACTGAGGAAGTGAGGGAGGGGGAGAG